>CAUYSK010025755.1:0-18102 GCA_963575035.1 Avahi laniger | reverse complement strand
AGACTCCTGGGCTCAAGCGATCCTCCTGCCTCAGCCTCCCGAGTAGCTGGGACTACAGGCATGCGCCACCATGCCTGGCTAATTTTTTTTTTTTTGTATATTTTTAGTTGTCCACATAATTTCTTTCTATTTTTTTTTTTTTTTAGTAGAGACGGGATCTCGCTCTTGCTCAGGCTGGTCTCGAACTCTTGAACTCAAACAATCCGCCTGCCTCGGCCTCCCAGAGTGCTAGGATTACAGGCGTGAGCGATAGCGCCCGGCCCAAAATCCATTTCTTTATAGCACGTGCATCCCTGCCCATTCCGGTGTGGATTGAGTGGTTTTGCCCTGCATTTCATGTGCCCTGCATGTGTACAAGGCCTACATCATTGGCCTGCCCGGCCTGAGATGGCAAGACCCACGGCAATGGTGTTCTTCTCCTTGCAGAGTTCTTACTGCGATAGGAGACAGTGGACTTGTTTATGATGGTTCTGGGGTACACTGGGCCATGGACCCCAGAGTCAGACTTCCTAGGTTTGAGTCCTGGCCCTGCTGCTTGGACTGTGAGACCTTGAGTTAGTTACTAAATCTCTATGCCTCAGTTTCCACATGTATAACATGGAGTTAATCATGATTTCTACCCTTAGGATTGTTGAGGGTAAAATGGAAAAATGTCAAGCACCAAGCAGAGTGCCTGGTACGTTTAAGCTCTCCGTAAGTGTGCTAATTATTATTAATATGTTGGCGAAAAGACCATTCCTTAACAACATAATGTGTAGGACACTGGCCCCCCATTTATCTATCTAGATGGAAAATCTGTTTCTTGTGTGTAGTGATTGAGGTCAAGAAAGAGGCCCCTTCTTTATGTTCCCAGGATGGAGGCCCTAGTGGATCTGTGCCTCTGAATACCCTTCAGGGAGCCCCCACCCCCAGAGCCTCTGATGCACTGTGAGGGGCAGAGTATTTGCATTTCTAACAAATTCCCAGGCCAAGCTGATGCTGCTCATCTGGGAACCACACTTTAGAAACCGCTGCTCTAGGACAGCGTTTTCCAATGGAAATATGATATGAACCACACGTGCAGTTGTAAATGTTCTCACAGTCACATTAAAAAAGAAATGGATGAAATTAATTTTAATATTTTATTTAACCCACTCTATGAAATACTATTATTTCAACATATAATTGATATAAAATATTAATGAAGCAGTTACATCCCTTTTTTTCATAATACGTCTTGGAAATACAGGATGTATTTTACACTTCCAGCACATTCTAGCTCAGACTAGCCACATGCAAATCTGGCTTTGCATGAAAATAACCTGGGGAGTTGCTTGCTGCTTTTTGTCCTTACTCCCGCATACCAACTGACATTGGGGCCCAGAAATCTCTCTTTCCAGGGCTTCCCAGATGAGTCCCATGATCAGCCAGAAAGTGAAGTCAATCCCAATGTCCATCAACATGGTCATTTTCCCTCTCCAAGCCATATGCTGTGACATCTGGCATTTATTTATCCCCTTCAGTTTACATTATGACCATTTATGAAATACTTTATTAACAGCCCCAAATATGCAGTATGATTTTTATGTTTTTACAAATCATGGGAAAACTTGGCATACATGACCTTGAAAAAAATTATATAAAGCATTATTTTAAATTTTTTCTTATATATTTCCTCTGGTTTCTGAAATTCAATTCAAACAAAGTGATGAGAACAGGAAAGTAAATGTAAGAGCAGTAATAGATTTCAGAGAAACAAAAGTGAAACTTTATCACTGGCAATACAATAAAATATGAGGGAAAATGGAGGGAGGGAAAATAGGAAAGTCAGAAAGCAATTTGGCATTTCAATACATACTTTCCCTGTCTTATATAATTACATGAGAAACATAAATATATATTGTTTACACTTGGAGTTTGGTAATAGGTCAGATTTGTGATACATATTAAACTTCATTAAGTGATATCAATTAGAAATGCCAAAGCAAACGTATTTGCCAGAATTTCTACTATTCAAGTTTATTTTTCATAAAAATATTCATCTTTGTTATAAGCTAATAGAGTTTTCTGACTGGTGTTAATGCATGTTCAGTAAGATTTTTGCTCAGTGGGTAGTAGTTCCTCTGATATAACTTTGTGCTTGAGCTGATTGGTGATAACCATATTTGTGGTTTATTAATTTTATACTGGAGAAGTATATAGATGATATATTAAAATGGTGAAATTCTTTTCTTTGTGATTGATGTCTTTCCCTAATAAGTTTTAACAATTTCTCTGATATTTGTTTTTTCTAGGATATATGTAAAAATTAGATGACATCTACGTATGTTTGTAATGCTATTACTGAAATCTAAATTGTAATTTTTAGGAAAAAAGTTTTAAAACAGTGACTAAGCTATTGAAATGTTGCACCCATATCAAGACTTATGTTTCTGGGTATCTTAATTTTATATTGATGAATTGATATGTACAGAACATATATCCATGGATTTGAATAGTTAGCCATTAGTAATTGATCTGTTTCAAGAGTAGTCTTAAGTGATAATAGGAATTAGAAATCAAGTTCTTTCTCAAGAAGTCAGAGATCCTTGTACCTTTCTTGTAGATTTAAAACTGTTGTGATCAACACATGTTAAGGTCTGAGCATTCAGTCATGTGTAGCAGTAATATACTACCAAGCATGATGACCAAGTGAGAGATGAAGGAATTAGGAAGATGTGTTTTCCCTAAACATCTCTTATTTACTGCAGAGCCTAAAAATCACAACATTAGAGACTTCTCAGGCTAACCTAGATGTCTGCCACTTGGAGGGTAAGGTTTCATGGTGCTGAACCCTGGGCCTGTCCTGTGAGAGCAGGTGAAAATATATTGAAAAGTCCTTTAACTATCTAAGTTAAACAATTACAATTCAGATTAGTTTGAGGTGACTGACAAGATACAGTTCATAGCAGAAAACGGAATCCCCCCCAAACAGGGGCACAGCACAGTTTCATTTTCATAGGGAGGAGAGAGTCAGCTCAGGAAAGGTAATGAGCACGTGAGGCCCTGCAGGTGCAGGAGTGCTTCTGAATATTCTGGAGGGTCTATTGTCAATCAGAGGGCGCAGACACTCAGTGAGGACCTTTGTGGCCCACTAAAAATCAACTACACCTCTTCCAGTTTCCCTAGTAGATGTCCTTATCAGCAGAACCCAACTTGACTATCTGGCCACTGAGACTCATAATTCTTTAAGGCAAACCAAATTTATGATCTGTTTAGATCATAACCCTTTGAGTAGTTTCCATAACTGGAGCTGCAGCCACTTTCCCAATCCCTCTGTTACACAACAGCCAGCAGAAAGCCATGACGTGGAGAGGGCACCGGACCCCACCTAGAAGGCAGGGCCTGTAGAGGAAGCCTTCCACGTGGAAAAAACAATTAAGACAGTAAAATGGGGAAGGAACTGGTCCCTACAATTGTTTTTATCTTACCTTCCATCTGAGAAACCTATAGTAGTCCAATTCTACTCCTATAGCCAGCACTTTTCTTCCACAAAAAAAATAATGTTGTGCTTAATCTTACTGGTATCCGTACGGAAGAAGAGTCTTTCCTTGAGTTAGACTTTGAGGTCGAAGAGAAAGGTAATTGCCAATGAGGCGTATGTGCGCGCGTGCATGTTTTGTCCTATGAATATAGCTTACCATCCAGTGTTGCCACTTCCTCAGATCTCAGAAATTTTCTGTCTTCAATGGAATTCCTCCCTGATTGCCCTGTGGATTATAACATTCAGCATTCGAAAATGCTGCATGCTCACATCCTAGACATCAAAGCCCGAATACAAAACAAAACCTTTTTCTGTTAGATTTCACACATCTTTAATGGCAAAATTGGATGTGTCCAGAAGACTCAGCTGGTCTGGTCTAATGAAAGCATTGTAGCTCACAGGTTCATCCTGAAATGGCATCAACTTGAGCTGCCACCATTCAATTGTTCATAGCTCCACAGGTATACCTCTCCCTTTATTTCTCTCTCATGCACACACACGCATACACTATCACACACAGAAAAATCCCTGTATATGCATTGTGTGTTTACATAATGCCAAAACTTCCATTTGAATAAGAAAATCAACCATCTGGAAGTCTTCAAATATCATGATTGTAGATCATCTTGCAGGCATTGTGATGACTGACCAAAGATTCTACTTTTCATCCATGGCCTATAAATGAAACACTATTATTTGTTCTGTCACCTCACACACCATCTCTGTTCACTGTTAGAGATAATCAGAAAATAGTCCTGTCTTTTGCTAGTAACTTTCAGGGGCAGGAATAAGTGAGAATAAAATTCAGGTGTTACTTGTCAGCTAGAATTACTTACTTCTTCCTCTATGTGAAGTCAGAGGATACAGAATTTACCATTTGGAAGAAATGGGAGGTGTTTTCAATAGGATGTACATTTTTGCAGAGCATATGGGAAGAGCTGCCTTACTGGGAACTTGTACACAGGGTCTCTCCTGCTGGAGTGCCCAAATGCACATGTCAGAGCCAGTGTCACTTGGAAACTTCTAAAAATAAAGTCTTACTGTTTTTAATATTTGACAGTATGTCTATGTGGATTCCTATTTGAATCAGCAATTTCAGTGGTGACAGAGTTAACATTGCATATTGCCAAGCTTTTATCCTAAAACCAGCTAAAGACAATGGATCTGAATTTATGCTTTAAGACTTAGGTAGGTGTAAAAGAAAATAGTGGAGAGAAACCAGAGAATTTTTGCAAGTTATTCCTAACACGTGTCAACTCTGGAGGTGGGGACACTCTTTATGACAAAAGACAAAAAGAATACAAGAAAGCGTTTCAGTGGTTCTTGATTGACAAAAAGCTTTCAACATGCAAATAGGTAGTATATATTGACATCTTGGCCTGACAAGCTGCTAATTTCTGAAGCAATCTATGCACACATTTAAGTCATTTATTCTCTATTTCAAAAAGATTGAAACTATTAAAGACTTAGAATATGACTTCCATAATAATGATGAATAATGATGAATGATTTTGACCAGATAAAGGAAAAGAAAACCCACAGCTTGATGTTAGAAATACAGATCTTCTCAGAGTGGGCAACTTCACAAAGAGGATTGGACCCCAAAGGCAGAAAACCCAAAGAGTTTAGGGAAACAGAAGGCTTATGGGCAGTTTTTTAAAAATGTTTTTAAAATTTTTAATATTTAATTTTTAATTATTATGGATACATAATCGTATATCCTTATAGGGTACATGTGATGTATTGATACAGCCATACAATGTGAATTAATCAAATCAGGGTAATTGGAGTATCCATCACCTCAAGCCTTTATCATTTCTTTGTGTTGGGAACATTTCAATTCTACTCTTTTACTTAGTATAAAGTATGCCCTGTCTTCTTGTCAATTATAGTCACTTTGTTGTGCTATCAAATATTGTTCATTCTATCTAACTAACTAGATTTTTGTATCCATTAACCATCGTACTTTATCCCCCTCCCTGTTACCCTTCTTATGGGCAGTTTTAAGGGTCCATTTGAAACTGAAGATCATAAATTTATGGTATAATTAAAAATTATGATGAAGGTACATACATATTGATCTGGAAGGTTGTTTCTGATATGTTGGTAAGTGAAAAAGCAAGTTTAAAAACTGTTATTTACTGGTGGAGAGTGAGGCAGGGGAGGTGGCAGTTTTAGATGGGGTGGTCAGGGAAGCCCTCTCGGAGGAGGTGGTACTCACACTGAGATAAAGACTACAGGAAAGAAACAACCCTGCAAACATCTAAAGTCAGAGCATTCCAGATAGAGAGAATAGTTACTAAAAGTGTTTCTTATGTGTAAACCTGAAACATTTCTCCTGTTTCTCTCTGTAGTGCTTGGTATTGTTATATACATGTAGGAGATACTCAATAAATGTTTGTTGAAGTACTGAGGGGCTGTGAGGATTGCAATGACTATGCCTAGTTAAAATAGGTACAATTTCCTTCCTCTCGCTGCTTTTGACCCCTTTCTTTTACATAATAAGAAGAAATGCAGTTTGGGTACATTCCCATCTGTCTTTGTCATTTTTCATTTCAATATAGCAATGAATAAAAGATTTTACATTGTCTTGCAGAGTTATCATAATATGCTTTTAGAACATATCTAAGTCAAATGCTTAGCTTGAAAGTGTTTTTATATTCTGAAATGGTATTTATGATTATGACCGAATGAAATTGTTTGCTATTTCAGAAGAGAACATAAACATAACACATCGAGAAATCAGTTTTAAAACTTTAAAGTTAATTTTTTTTCTCCTTTATAGGGCTTATTCCATTAGAAGCAAGATGGCTGAACTCAATACTCATGTGAATGTCAAGGAAAAGGTAAGATCAAGTTGTATGTTGGCTCACAGAAACTCTACACTGGGTAATATAGTCCCTGGTTGGTAAAAACTCACTTACCATGGAAGAGGGGAAATGGTTTTGGGGATACATAGTAAGTTTTCCATAGTAGAAAACTGTTTATCAGAAAGAATCATAAGTAGCATTACTGAATGTATTTTAAGCATATTACATTCATTTTCTCTTGACCATAAGGCCACAAAGTAGATACTGTTATTATTTCCATTTTACAGGGGTGGAAACTGAGAAACAGAGAAGTTAAGTAATTTGTCTGAGTTCATGTAGCTAGTAAGAAACAGAGCTGGGACCTGAGCCCAGGCAGTGTGCCGTTCTGCAGTTCGTACTCTTAGCCACCACGCTGGACTGCGTTTAAGAGCCAGGACATTACGTTACCTCTTCAGAAATGGACTGTCATGGGAATAGGCAGTGTGTTCCCTGGTGGTTGTGCTGGGTAGCCTGTAGAGTTTATTTCAAGCCTGAGAGTTCGTGACTCTGAAAATCCTCCTTCCTCACCATTTGTTGGAGAGAGACTGATTACCCTTCAAATCCCTCCCAAGTCCGAGACGCTTTCTCCACTTAGGGTCAGAATCCCTCACCTGCCATGTGCGCCACCTTGTACTGCTAGCGCTTAAGGATCATAAACCACAGACCAGCCCAGCCATCTGGCACCACAGGAACTGGGGCCCCAGGAGTGGTTTGTCTGTGGCTGTGCGGGCGAGAGGGAGAGCCAGCACCGTGCTGGTGCCTCCTTCTGCAGGGCCACCGCCAGCTGCCACTGGACTGTAAACCATTGAGGCAGGAGTTTGTCTTTTACCTCTTTGTATCCCCAAAAATACAGAGTGAAAGATGAGAGAAGTAGCATTGTTGGAGTCCTTAGTGTTTTTTTCTTTGACTTAGCAAAGATGTACTAGGCCCGACCACTGTTCTAGATGCTGGGGATACGGCACTGAACATGTAGATGAGGCTCCTGCTCTCGTGGATCTCACATTTTAGGCCAGGGAAGCAGAGAACAAACACTAGAATACACAGATGAACACAGTCATTTCAGACAGTGGTAACTGCTATGGGGACAACACAGCAGAGGGTATGACAGAGGGGAGGCAAGGGAAGGTGCTGCTTTACGTGGGTGGTCAGGGAAGCCCTCTGGAGGAGGTAGCATTTGGTTGAGAAAAAGACTGCAGGAAAGAAACAGCCACAACCATGCAAAAATCCAAGGGCAGAGAATTCCAGACAGAGGGAAGAGCAAAAGCAGCTGCGTAAGATGGACTAAGTTGAGTGTATTTGAAGAGCAGGTGGTCAGCGTGGCCAGAGTGTGGCAGGCAGAGGGGATGATGATGGGAGTTGAGGTCGAAGGATACTGTGTAGAATCCTGGCTCTTACCTGGGTCACTGTCTGGGGCCTTTGGTATATCATTAAAATCAAATTTATTTCAGCCAAAAAGTGCTCCTTGGGAGTTTCATTGTAAATGATACATACAAGGTACTCATGTCTTCTAAGAAACAGTGCCCCCAATTGCAATGTTGGTGGCAGGTCCAGCTCTGCTTGGCCATTCGTAACATGAGGAGTCTGTTTGTGAAACTTACATCTCCTAACAGGGACTGATGGTTCTACAAGAAGGGTGCCTTCAATCACTTCCCGGCATCCCGGGTCCATGAACTTGGATAGGAACAAATACATTTTTATCTTCAAATATACAAGCATATTTTTAGCTTCACTAACATCTAAATAGAATTTAGCATTTCCTTCGATCATGAATGTAGACAAAGGAAAAAAAATCCCCAGTAATGGCATATGACTTTCACAACTGGAAATCAGATATTTTCATATCAAATTACATTTGTTGCAGATATCCTGAAATGTTGTTTGTTCATCACTGCTTAAAATTACTATCGTTACAGAACCTGACACTATATTGTGTGATTTGATGTATTAATAGAGACAAACATATATTACTGTAGTGTAAGTTTTGTTTTTTTATTAGTATTTTAAGTGTGTTTCAATATGAGTGGTTTCCTTTGTAATAATCTGTCTTTTATTGCATCAATTTTAAAACATTATTCTGAGAAGGACCCCGTAGGCTTCACCAGACTGCCAAAGGTGGTCCCCGTACCGAAAGGTTTAGAACCCGTAAGAGAGCCATGTAAGGCTATATTTGAAAGGTCTGAGTAAGCTGCTGGAAGGTTTCGAGCAGGAGCAAGCATGACTTGAGCTGACATGTTTTTAACAGCTCACCCTGCTCTATCAGTGACTGTGCTACATGTTTTATAAATCTTCATATTATATAACTTTCCTGTTTGGTGAAGTCACTGAGGCTTGAGGTCAAACTTGACTTGGTCAAAGTCAAACTCTCAAGAAATATGCAGGAGCAGGAATTCAAACTCAGCTGTGTCTGGTTCTAAAGCCTTTGCCCTTTCTACACATTGGTGCTTCTCAAGATTCACCACCAAGATACCCCCAGGGCACAGAAGAACAAACTTGTTACCCCAGTTCTGGGGACGTGGTCAAAACTAACTTCCACCAACATACAATTTCTTTGGAGTATTATATGTTATCTTAAAAATTGATGTAAGTTTTTTATCCGTTGTATTCCACGTTTTTTGATATAAAATGGTTTTAACTTTATGATATTGTGAAATATGTATTTGGTTTTCACATACAACTCCTAATCTCCAAAATGATAAGTGTCTTTTTGTATGTGAATGGTTTGGCCCCTGGATGGTGGGGGCTCCTAGGTAGCCTCTGGATGGGGGCTGAGAACCAACCAGATGACTAGAGAGTTGAAATTTTCAGTTTCACCCCCCAAACTCCAGGGGAGGGAGAGAGAAAAAGGCTAAGCTGATCACCAGTGGCCGTGATGTGATCAATCACGCATACATAATGAAGCCTCCCTAAAAACCCAAAAGGACTGAGTGCAGATGAGCGGAACATGTGGAGGTTTCTGGAGGAGGGTGAGCCCAGAGAGGGCATGGAAGCTTCGAGCCCCTTCTCACATACCTTGTTCTGTGCATCTCTATCTCTATTTTTTTGCTCATCGATAACCTTGATGATATCCTTTATAATGAACCCGTAAACATAAGTTAAGTGTTTCCCTGAGTTCTGTGGGCTGCTCTAGCCAATTACAGACGGTCCCAATTTATGATGGTTTGACTTAAGACTTTTTGACTTTATGATGGTGCAAAAACCATACGCATTCAGATGGGGAAGCAGCCCCAGCGGAAGTCAAGGAGCATCTACAGTAGAACCCGCGGAGGGGGTTGTGGAAACCCCTGATTTATAGCTGGTTGGTCAAAAGTGTAAGTGACAACCTACTGTAGTTGTCCCTCAGAATCCAAGGGAGATTGGTTCCAGGACCATTAGGAATACCAAAATCCACAGATGCTCAAGTGCCTTATATAAAATGGCACAGTATTTGCATATAACCTACAGATATCCTCTGCTATACTTTAAATATCTCTAGATTACTTATAATACCTAATACATTGCAGATTCTATGTAAATAGTTGTATTGTTTATATTATTTTTTATTGTTGTATTGTTATTTTGTTATTGGGTTTTCCCCTAATATTTTTGATTGGCTGAATGCACAGATGTGGAAGCTGAGGATATGGAGGGCCGGCTGTACTCGCATGTGATGTGGCTGGCAGTCTTGTGGGACTGAGCTCTTAACCTGTGGGGACTGACGCTGTCTCCAGGTAGATAGTATTGGAATTGAGTTAAATTTAGAAGACACCCAACTAGTGCCTGCTGAAAAATCCAATGCTGAAGGATTGTTCTCTGGGGAGAAATCCCCACACATTTTGGTGATCACAGGTTACAGAAGTATTCTGTGTTATGAGAGTATAGTATAAGAAAGTGAGTTTGTTTTTTTCTTGTATCTTTACAAACTTATTGACCATTGAGTAAACAATAGCAGAAAGATGTGCCCCTTTTATGCCTTCAATATGGCTTTATATAGTCCCTGACTCCTAGTCATGTACTCAAGTGAGAATACGTATTCCCCAGTCTGAGCAGCTAGGTTGGACGCCACAGTGCTGACCACAGATTGGCCCCTATCCAAATGTCCGTTGATGGATGGATAGAACAACTCCTGAAGTTGGATCATGAGAAGGAAAAGCACTTTCAAGAATCAGACTCAGCAGTTGATCCCTGCCAAGCACGGCCAGTGGACGACTAATATGGTAGGCTCAGCAGTGAACATTAGAGTGTCTTACTCAGAAGAGAGGTGGCATCAAGCCAATAAGGGGAAATAGGCCGATCTGTCAGCACACAGACTACAAAGGTTCAGTGTGAACACACCATGCTTTGGCTGAGGCGCCATGTTTATCCACTTGCCATGAGCAGTGTCAGATACCCACATGAAGATTAACAGTAGACTGTGTTTTCCCCTCGCACCTCAGTAACTTATCAAAGTGTTGGCACTGTTTTGAAAGAGGGTGATGTGTCAGTTGTAAATGTTATCAATCTGCATGACAATGAAAGTGGAACTCCTTCTAACTCAATTAGTGAATTCCATCTTCCCATGTCAAAAGGTTAATAGATTTCTCAACTCCATAAAATAAATCATAACAAACAGCTGAAAATTCTGATCATTTATAATTTTACATTGATTTATTTTAGTACACTTACTTCCTTTAGTTATTAGCTTTTATGGCCTTTTTATGATTAGTTTGTTTCTCAATCTGTCACACAGAGCAATGACATTTCAGTTCTGAAAATTAAGAATAATAACAACTGTTATGTCTTAGACTGTAAGCTTTTAGAGATCAGAGAACAGATCTATGTAGTGTTTTTGATACACTATCTAGTCGAACACTGCGGGGGAAATGAAATACTTAGTAGTAAGTCTTGTAATAGAAATGAGCTCATTGGTTATCTCTTGTGGGTCCACTGTTGGATGAATTGAATTGGAGTAGTGCTTTGGTGAGGAAGTAATTTAATTTCTGTCCTCATGCAGCTTTTAGTCCAAAAGAGCAGCTATTACCTTAAGACAGTCAAGACAACTGAAAGTTAAAATTGACGCTCTTTTTAACTGTTTTAGTTTAAAATATCTTTATGTTGTTGGATTGAAACTATAAGGATTTAAACTGGGAGTATGGCTGGAGTCGAAGTGTGACCTCCTCAGGGTGGCACACATCCTGTGCACGAGCAGACCCCAATGTCTCTGTACAGCTTCATACACCGCCACGGCCTCACGGCCCCTCAGCCCCGCCGTCCTGGCCCTGGCTGTGTCTGCTCCACCCTTTGCGAGGGCGGTCTCCTCTGTCTGGGAGGTGCTCCTCAGGGACCCAGCCGTCCTTGTAGGAACTGTTTGAGACATCTCCTTTCTCCTCCCTCCTGCCCTGCCTGAATTATTTGCCCATCCTCTGTTCTCCATCCTGTGCTTCAGTAGGGTTCTCTGCATTCTCCATCACAGCTGTGATTCCAGGTGGTGCAATTGTTAGTTGTCTCTCTCTCCCCATGTGAGACTGTGTGCTCCTTGGAGAAAGGATGGGTCTTACTCTTGCTATCCTTGAGTTCGATACATAGGTTGACCTCTCGGTTAGAGCTAGATAACTGAATGAATAATGAATGAATGAACATGCCTGCTGGAATAGTTAAGTTCTTTGGAGACTACATTTTCCATTCACGATATTTTGCAAAATCTCAAGCCTTCTTGAAAAATGAAATGTAGGTTAATGGAAATGTCATCTCATTTTAGTACTCTCTTTGCTATTAAATAAAGTATTTTTAAATTGCCTCTAAAAACAGAAACTTAAGTTGACTACCTGTGATTCTCCAGAAAAGTAGCCTTTTTATGAGATGATTATCAATTACAGGTGGTCTTGGGTAGGTTTTACAATAACAAATGAGGTCCTTTCCTGAGTAACCAGTAATATATTGCTGCACCAAACTAAATAAAAGAAATAAAAGGGAGGAAAAAAATCCCCACATCTCACTTTATTAAGGAACAATATCAGAAGAAAATCTTTGGGCTAATCAGGGATCTTATATTTGGGGCATACTCACTTTTTACACCTCTTCTCTCAATGATGTATTTTTTAAGAACTTCAACCCTAGAAATTCATAGATGAGTTAAGCATAGGGCTCAGTAGTGACCATTAGATTATTTATTATGTGAAATATATGGGTACCAAGCTAAAATATATTTACGAATTTTTAAATGTAATTTTCAACTGAATAAGAAAGGATTATTAGAACCGATATAGACAAAATAGAAATTTTTGTGAGGTATTTTTCATGCATTATTATAAATCAATTTGAATAGAATGTAAGTCAGCCAGTAAAACTTGGTGATGGAAAGTAAAGGGGATCCTTGTTTGTAAATGGAGTTAATATTTGTTGAGTGTCCTGTTATGGGCCAGTAACTAATTCTAATGAGTGATCCCTAAGCCACCCTGGGGAATCTAGTGCACTTGGGAAGTGATCTCCAGCAATGTAAGGCTGTGGAAAGAGAATGGAGTTTGGAGACAGACATGAGAGATTAGTAGCTCTTCAATTACTAGTTTAGCAGCTTGGAATATGTGACTTTACTTTTCTGGGCCTCAGTTTCCTAATCTCTAGATTGAACATGATAATAAAACCTACCTCACAAAGTCATCAAATACAATAACAAATGTGGAGCTGCTTTATGAGCTGTTAGTAATATACGCTATAAAGGATCTGGGGGAGCTCGTTTGTTTATTTTACAATTAAAAAATAGAAAAGGAGCTCTAGTTAATTAACATTTTTATTTGGAACTCAAAATATAAATTCTCATAGAACCAAGATTAGAAAAGAAAAAATTAAAAGCACAAATGAGAAAAAGAACATAAAAGTAGACTTGACTTTTTCCAACTTTTGTAGCTATTGCTGAGCCTCACAAAAAGTAAGTGAGACTAGACAACACGCTGCCATGGAAATGGGCAATGGCTCAGTGTGTAATGTCATTGCTGAGCTGCGCCACTCACCAGGAATCGCTTTTAGAGCTGTTAAAACTATAGAGATAAATTGTGTTGTAAACAGTAATCGTATAGAATCATTAAAATGAGGAAGAGCAATAGAAAAGGGGAGAAGAGTCTCTTGTCCAGAGATGTGTCATCGTCAGCATTTCTGCAGATGGCTGCGTTAGAACACATTCATGTCTCGGTGTCCAGGCATCTGTCCACAACAGATGGGCAGATGTTTTATTATCTTATAATAAATTTATACTATTTTATTATTTATTCCTGTAACTGTTTTGATCTATGTTTTACAGAGTACTGAAATATAGTTCAAATCTTTATGTGAGTAGAGCATGGTCAGAAAAATCCCAAGCATTTGATTAAAGAGATTATAGCAGGATCAGAGAGCGAGCAAGTACACAGAAGAAACCCATCATCATGCAACTTTAAAATATTAACTCTGTTTACTGGAGAACTCATTTCGTGGGATCTGAGACAAGTTTTAATGCTATGTAGTTGTTTTGAAAGACCAAACCATGCAAGCTTTGAAGCAAATTTTAATTTCATAATTTTGCAGGCGTGTTTAAGTCCATTTAGCCGAACGCTTGGATTCAAACAGCAAGAACGCAAGCCACACAGCTTTCAGATTTCACTGTGGACAGGTTCTTGTCATCATTTTCTCACAGGAAAGGGTCATTAAATTTCCCTTTCAAAGAAAGGAGAAACATTGACAATAGTTGTTGCCTAATGCTTATGTACAGAACTGCTGTTACTGTTGCTTGGCAACTAGAAGAGATTTGACAAGGAGTCTAAAGGAACTGAATGAATAAATGGAAATGTCAGCATCGGTTTCAGGGGATAAGAAGAAATTTACTATTGTAGGATTAGCATCACATTGCTTTTTCCAAGCTACATGATTGGAATTCACAATGTTTCTGTTCTGCTTCTCCTGTCCCCCACCCCCTTCAGCCTTGAATCGTATCCCCTTTTGCACTGTGGCTGAGAGGTGTATGTATAAGATAGATGGTTAGTGCTGAAGGGTACAAGAGCGTGTCAAAAGTGAAATCCATTGGCGGCGGGAAAAAGTAACCTCTGTTGGCAATCCTTTGGGATTTATAGGTACTTTACCAACATTCTTGTTATTTCTCACAATGATCCTTCATATTAAATTATCCAATTTGTACAGATAAAAAAATGACTAGTTTGCAACAATGGTTTCTTCTCTCCTGACCTTGCACATTGAAAATCTGTTTAAATAGAAAGATACACAGACAGACAGAAAGATACATGGGTAGATTCAGCACTTAAAAGTATGCTGCTTGTATTATAAAACCACTTTTTCTCTGAAAGTCACTTCTCTACAACTTGATTACAAGTTCGTAATGGACTTTTGATTTGTGTACTTAATAGCTCCTGTAATAGTAATATCATAAATTTTATGCCCCCAAATATTTGCTAATTAATGAATATTTAGTTAAATAATTTAGCCAATATTTCTATAATGGTAATTCTCGATTCATAAGGAGGAAGGAGAAAGAAGTGGGATGTGCCTCCCTGGGTTGGGGCAAGTATTAGGATGTCAGTGAAGAAAAGACGGGTATAATTAGGAAAAAAGAAAAACGTTTCTGTTCATTTGAGTCCTCCAAGAAGCAGGTATCAAGATGAAATGAAATGGGATTAGAAGAGATGCCTTGGCGGGTAGGGGGCGGGAGGAGGCTATTGTTCCTAAAAGACAAAGGGGACTAAGCTGGTGCAGGCAGGGAGACTTCCAGGCAGGTCTGACATCTGCGAGAGGTGAGGGACCCAGGTGCAGTGGCACAAGCCTGCAATCCCAGCGAGTTGGCGGGCTGAGGCGGCTGAGGCAGGAGGATGGTTTGAGGCCAGGAGTTGGAGGCTGCAGTGAGCTATGATTGTGCCACTGCGCTCCAGCCTGGGTGACAGAGTGAGACCTTGTCTCTAAAAAAATGAAAAGACAGGAGAGGAAGATGAAAGGAAAAAAGAGTAGAAAGAATCTCAAACTTGTAACAAAGTGTTAAGAAAGTTTCTGCAGCCTGATGGGCAGTGTTCAGGCCAAAGTGGCCCACTGGGGGACCCCTGAGCCCCTCAGAAATGAGCATATACCAGTGCCTCACAGCCTGAGTTTTGACTGGGAGCACATCAGGGGGGAGTGTGGCTGGGGTGCACATGCACTGCTGGGCCCAGAGGGGTGGCAGCGTGGCCATTAGTCAACTGAGCTTCCGCCCCAGATTTCTGTAGCTATTATACTTTGAGAGTATAACAAAGTTTTATACATATTTTAAAAAGAAATTGAAATACCTGTTTTGGAATTCCATCATATGAAAAAAGCATGAAATTTTTATGTATATTAGAAAGGATAAATAAAAAGCTTGAGAACCACTCTTCTAAAGTAATTAGCAAATTAAAATGCAAACTCTAGAATTTCCCTGCCCTTAGCAAGCTGAGCGAGCCATACTGACATTGGTCTGGGAAATTTTCTCAATTTCTAGGGTAAACAATGGTTTAGTAATCTTATTTTCTATTAAAAGTATACTCTGTTTCTGACCACACTAAAAGTAACAAAGGGACATGTTAATTCTACTGAAAAACTGTGTCCTTCTCTACATTGGGTCAGCTCTCTTGGTTTTAGCGTCTTTATCTACCAAATGAGGGGACTCATGTAGATGATCTCCTTCCCAGCTCTAACACGGGATGAATCCATGGTCTTTCCCACCTTGTAGGCACTGTGTAAGACCGAAAAAGGGGGCGGTGCTGCAGATCAGAGAACCTTAGTGCCAGCTTGAGTCCTGACACAAACTGGCTGCCTCAGTTTGAAGTTAGTGCATAACCTCTCCATACTTTAGTTTCTTACAAAATAAAACAACTTCATTAAACCATCTCCGAGGTCCATTTATGGCTCACTGGCAAAGCGTTTCTGTCGTAAGGATCCTTCAGAACTCTGCTTCTCAATACTTGAACATAATTATCAATAAAAATATATTGAAATGATTGAGGATCAATTGCATAACCTAAAGTTAATGTTTTTCTTTTCTTTTTTTTACTCTGTTAAGAACCCTGAACATGAGATTTACCCTCTGGAATTTTTAAGTGCCCAATACCCGTATCGTTAGGCACCACGCCTCTAGAACTGATTTATCTTGCGTAACTGAAACTTTATACCCACTGAGCAGCAACTCCCCATCACCCCCCTTGCAGGCCCTGGAAACCACCATTCTACTCTCTGCTTTTATGAGTTTGACTATTTTAGATGCTTCGTATAAGTGGAATCATGCAGCGTTATTCCTGCAACTGCTTCATTTCACTCACCATAATGTCCTCAAGGTTCATCCATGTTGTCATGCCGAACACTGCAGGATTTCCTTCTTTTTTGGTGGAATACTATGCCACTGTATGTATACACCACATTCTCTTTATCCACTTTCCATTGATGGACAATTGCTAGCGGTCTTTAAAATTTGTATTGGCTCAAATTGCAATTTTAGTAATCCAACTAAGGCTGAATGCACAAACTAGTTTTGATCCTTTTTAATGCCTTTAGAGGAAAAGCAAACAAAAAAACAAAGTCATTGGGAAAACAAGATTTGGTTAGTCAGATGATAACTTTGACTGATGTTTAAGCCAGTGTGCTTTTTAAAAATTGGTCAAACTTGTTAAAATAAAAAATGGTATGATGATGAACAAATAAACTCCTTCCAAAAGAGAGTGTGTTCCTAGTTCCCATGGTGTTTAATGACCTGCTTGCTCTATGCCACAGTGAAGAAACATCCAAGGTTAATATAATTTAGAGATTCACCTAACCCCCTTATTCTGGAATTGACTAAAGGGTAATTATCTCCTTTATTCTGATATTGATTAAAAGATAATAGTGACTTATACTTTTATGGTATTCTTTATTGGAAAAGTTCTGTGAATGAGCAAGAAAAAAAAACTCACAGGGAGTGTGGATGTCAATAATTACCATTTTCCCCCCAAGTGGAGACATTAAATTTCAAAGAAAATGAGAGGAAAGATTTTACTGAATATTCTAAGTTAGAAGCAGAAGCTATCCCCTATCCCTTAGCTCTCTCTCTATGATTTCCATTACATTTCTCACTCATGGTTCTCAAGTCTGAATGGATATTAGAGTCACTGGGAAGACTTAAAAAAAAAAAAAAAGTCCCAGATTTGATTGTCTGGGGTGGGACCCAGGTATAGGTATATTTTAAAAACTCAACAGGTGTTTCCAGTTTGCAGCTCGGATTGAGACTGCTGTTTGAAGCTGACAGTATAACCGAAAGCTCGGCACTTGTCTTCAAGGCTGCATCAGAAGAATGAGAACAAGTGGTTTGGGGAGGAGGAAAGAGAAGTTTTATTACTTGGCCAGCAAAGGAGGAAAGATGTTAGACCTTATGTCTCAAAATCCAAATTTCCTGAACATAAGCAGAAATACAGAGCTTTTAGAGGGAGGGCCCATCAGTTCGACGCTACTGTGGTTAACTATTCTAATTGTCCCATCTCTGCCAAAGAAAAAGCCCGTGACCTCTGCCAGCTGCCCACCTGGGGGGCCGGAGCTGCTTGGGATGGCTGAGTTATCCCTTTTAACAAAGGACTTAACCTGCTTCAGGGATGCAGGCCAGACCATAGTTTTCAAAGAGTAGGGGAAGTTTTAAAGAGACAGTAAATTTTTGCCATTTTTTTTCAGACTATTCTCTCTGTTGCATATTTCCCACTCTAAATTTTACACTCCATATCTATGGGAGGAGGGGCGACTACTCTGTTACAACAGTGCTTAAATGTCTATCCCTGGCTCAGTTCTTCC
>CAUYSK010025754.1:0-10372 GCA_963575035.1 Avahi laniger | reverse complement strand
ACAAAATTGGAATGTTAGTAATTACATCAGAGACATGTTATGATTTTTTTCTCCTCTGTCTTCCAAATTATTAGTAATGTTCTTATAATATTTTTTCATTAAAGTTAAAAAATGTGTTGTTGTTGTTGTTATTGGACATGCATTGAATCGGTGTGGCTGTTTTTAGCAATGGATAGGATTTCAGCAGATAGAGATGAAGATAAGAAAGAGACAGTGTTCTAGGCTCAAGAAACAGGATGAGCAAAGGTACAGAGGCAGGAAAGCAAAGGGCTGGGTGTGTTCAGGAAACAAGGGACCACCCGTTTGGATAAAGCATGGGGTAGCATGTAAGAATAGTGGGAGAGATAGGTAGAAAAAGATAATTCAGACTGCATTGCGCAGGGGAAGAAGTTTGCTCTTAAAGCATGGTGGGAAGAAAAGGAGTTCTATGTTTTGGGAGAGGGAAGGGGAGTGATGTGTTTGGAGCGGATATCTGGGGATCTGGCCACATGAGCGAGAGGGATCAGAATGTTTGTGAACAGCAAGACGAGGGTGGCTGGCAGGGACAGGCCTCTCCTGCTGCGGTCCAGGAACGACAGGACTTGGAGGGGAGGTCGGTCTGGGAATGAGGATGTGTGCGACACCGCTACAGAAGTGTGGGATTTGCAGAGGAGACTTGAGAAGAGGATTCCAACAGATGTTACTAGAAAAATATTTGTGAACTTTGCTTGTGTGTTCTCAGATAATGAGAGAGGAAAAAAAACACATTTCTAACTTCTATTCCATTATCAAATGGATGAGAATATTCTTGTCTACACTAGGTGAAATGACACAGCCAGTCAGAAATGAATTCTTAATGTCTGGATTTCTGTCCATTCCTCTGGCTCATACATATCCACAACCAATTCTAATCTTAGTTATTACTAACTTTTATTCCTAGAATGTACTTCAAATTCACAGCCTCCCAAATTTCTCTTATATATGTATTCTCTAGTAATCCCAGATCATTGTCCCATGAACTTTAAAAACTTTAACATGTATCTTTACCTGATAATAAAACAGAACCATCCTGCTAGACTGGTTTATTCAGCCAAACTGAGATGAAAAAAAAATTCTGAGTTGCTCTACAATTTTATGAAAATGGTAACCAGGGAGGGATGACTTCAGTTATATCTCCCCATAGCCTTTCAAACACTCTATAATAAAATGACCAAGGTCTCTTTTTAAATAGACAGCAGTAATAACTTATGAGAGATCATTGATAATCATTTATCACATAAATAAGCACTGTGGAGTTACAGAACTCCCAGATTAAATGAGAAGCATTTATTACACTTCCATATTGCAGCAAAATCTTTGGTTGTACGAAGACCCAAAGGCAGCCCCCCACTGCTTTTTAATTAAGTGTCACTCCCACTGAGTTAATAAGCATACTATCAATAACATGACTTTCCTTTAGAGTTTTGATAATAATAGTCCAAGCTATATTTTGTAATTACTGATAATAGATTTGATAAAATTCCCTAATTGCCACCCTCTTCTCTACTAACAAGACTAAAGACTAAATATGCTATGCCTTCTGTGCCCGGGAACAATCAGTCTTTCCATTTCTAGAGCTTTAATAAACATAAGTCATGTGAAATTGATGTTCACCTTGAGAATAACATACAACTGCGAAGTTCAATCTTGAAACACAGATTGCTTTATAGCTGAAAAAAAAAAAGTACTATCAAAATCAAAAACAACTACACTTTCCTGAACTCTTGTTTTGTACGTGGCGTCGTGCTAGCAGCCTTTAAAAGCATTTCAGGAGTGCTCACAGCAAGTAAGAATCAGCACAATATACAGAGACAGAAATTGGGAGACAGAGAAATTAGATACCTGGCCCAAGTTCCTGCAGCTTGTCAGTGGAGCCAGAATGCCAAAGCCTATGCCCTTGCCATAATCCAGGAACTCCCTCTGCCTGGTGGAAACTTTGTTCACTCTCTGGATAAAGGAAGTGATGGGCTCAAGATGAACCCTGGCTTGAACGATATTACATCTACTTGGCTACATTGATGTTCTGCCAACAACAGACATTCAACATGTGCTTGTTAGTTGTATGGAATTCCTTATTGCTAAGTTAATAGAAACATGTCAGCGTCATGGCCATTCATCTCACCTCTGTGCCCGCTAATCTGTGCCACACAGAAACCCCAAACAGCACCAGTGTCCAGTGTGGCTAGTGGCCAAGTCAACCACTTCCAGCTTCCAGCTAGGGGATATGTCATCATATCTTCCAAGGACAGCATTAAGGAAAACCTCAGAGGTCAACCACTGGATGACCTCCGTATGTTAGTCACCAGTGTTTGGCTTGGCCTAGTTTTCTGCCCTTCAAGTAGGATCAGCCCAGGCTGAAGACAGGTGCATGGCAATAGTGGTGAGCTGACTTCAGATAACTTGGAATCATTGTATCAACAGATGATGATCAAAGTCCTTTATCAACCAATGAAAACAAACGTCAGTGTGTTTCCAGAATGATCACTTCTCCCTAGGCTGACAGAAAGCCTAGGATGCTCCCAGATGTCATCAGATGTGCTCTTATTCGCTTCAGTTAAATTCCCTAAGAAGCAGCATCATTTGAAAAGCACCCAGCTTTTTCAATTCAGTTTAATTCAGTTCAGTTAAACTGATGATTTATTCAGAACCTACCCTGTTCTGTTTCAGGCACTGGCAATATAAAGATGAATTAAATGTAGCCTGTTCCTTCAAGAAGTTTGTGGTCTTGTGGTGATGCAGTCTTGTTTATAACTAATAGGCGATATTGAAGCTCGTACTTAATAATGGCATGAGAAATGTGCTGACTCCACAGAGAGGAAATTGGGAAGGAGATAAGCAGAACTACCTCTTCGCATTTATTGCGTGCTGCCCCAGGTGCTTCAATATTCACCTTTCTCTGTCATTCCTCACGACCCTAAGAGGTGACGAGAGACTTGAGGCTGTAACAGGTTGAATACCTGGCCAGGGTCACATGCCCAGGACTGAGAGAGGCAGGATGATCACCCATACATTCTAAAGCCCATGTTCTTCCCCTGCTGGCTGCACACTGCCAGAATCCCTTTTCTGGGAGGATAAGAGAAGGCTTCATATATGATAGGGGTGTTAGAGCTCATACATAGGATTTCAACAGAAGGAGTTTGAGAAAAAAGCCATCTCGATGCCAGCAGTGAGCTCGTCCCTGCTCTCTGCATAAATTATTGGGGAAGTTGCTGTACTTGCAGCCTCAGACTAGCCCAGGTCTGAGTGTAGGAAGAGTCTCCACCCCCGTTAATCACTGCCTACACCCTAGTTCAACCTAGTTAGAATACGGCTCCTGCAGCGCACCTGTGGCTCTGCTTCTAGGGGGGGTGCCCCAGGTTGGTCCCCTACAGGGGTCAAGGCCGCTACAAATTGGGTCCAGATTTGGGTTGACTGGGCCAAATTTGAATCTTGGAATTTGGAATGTCATCATATCTTCCAAGGACAGCATTAAGGAAAATCTCAGAGGTTAAGAGCAAGGAATCTGGTCAGATGACAGGGCACTGACTCTTGGCTATGTCCATTGCCCAATCTGTGACCTTGCGTTTTTTAAAAAAATTAACTTTAATTTTTAGAACAGTTTTAGTTCTATAGGAAAAAATGTAAAGATAGTACAGAACATTCCCATATGCCCCACATCAAGTTGCTGACTAATAGCGACTTATATTAGTCAGTTCATTTGTTGCAATTAATAAACCAATATTAATACATTCTTATTAACAAAAGTCCATACTTTATTCAGATTTCCTTAGTTTTTACCTGATACCCTTTTTCTGTTGTAGGATCCCATCCAGGGTACCACATTACAATAAGTCATCACATCTCCTCAGGCTCCTCTTGGCTATGATAGTCTCTCGGACTTACCTTATTTTAGATGACCTTTACAGTGTTGAGAAGTACTGGCCAGGCAGTACTTCTCAGTTGGAATTTCTTGATGTTTTTCTCATGATTAGAGTAGTGTTTTGGGGAGGAAGACCCCAGAGGTAAAGCAGCATTTTCGTCACATCATCTCAAGTGTACACACTATCCACATGACTTATCACTGTTGATGTTGACCTTGATCACCTGGCTGAGGTAGTGTTTGTCAGGCTTCTCCACTTTAAAGTTCCTTTTTTGTCCCCCTCTTTATGCTATAATATTTGGAAAGAAGTCACTACGTACAGCCCTCACTAAAGGAGTGGGTACCCCTTTTCGTGCCTTGGTTTCTTCATTCGTAAAGTCAAAGATGGTAAGAATAGAATGTACCTTATGGGTATGTTGTGCTTATTGAGTTAATCAGTGTAAAGCATTTAGCATAGTGCCTGGCACAGAATAAACTGTAAGTGTTATTATAACAACTCATTCTTATTTTCCTTTTATACTATCCTCTTTGTGGAAAAGCACATTGAGATGGTCATTTATACATTTATTCATTCATCCATTCCACAAACATGTTTTGAGCATCAGGCACAGAGCTAAGTGGTGTTGCAGTGGTGAGCAAAAATAAATACAGCCCCTGACCTTATAGAACATAGTACAGTCTAGCAGGATTGGGAGATACTAAAGAAGTAATCAGGCCAGTGCGGTGGCTCAAGCCTATAATCCTAGCACTCTGGGAGGCTGAGGTGGGAGGATTGCTTGAGTTCAAGAGTTTGAGACCAGCCTGAACAAGAGCGAGTTCAAAAGTTTGAGACCATCTCTACTATAAATAGAAAGAAATTAGCCAAACAACTAAAAACAAAATAGAAAAAATTATCTGGGCATGGTGGCGCGTGCCTGTAGTCCCAGCTACCCAGGAGGCTGAGGCAAGAGGATCGCTTGAACCCCAGAGTTTGAAGTTGCTGTGAGCTAGGCTGACACCACAGCACTCAGCAACAGAGTGAGACTCTGTCTCAAAAAAAAAAAAAAAAAAGAAGTAATCACACAAAATGAACATATTCATCCAAACAGTAAGAACAATGATGAAAAGTCCCCGGGTGCTATGAGGGCATATTTCAGGGGAATCTGCTCCTTTCTTCCCTGAAGATATGCTAGTTGAGTTGATGGCAGAGGGATGGGCCCTGGGGGACACATGACTGTGGAAACAACTGTGAGAAGGGCAGCACAACAGGGTGCAGGGTGAGGAGGAGAGTGCTATGATGGAAGGCTGGGAAGGGGGAAGGGGGCCGGACCATGGGGAGGGAGCCTGTGGGCCACATTTTTGGTCTTTATTCATAGTAGCCAAGCAATGAGTGACCTGATTAAATATTAGTTTTAAAGAGATAACTCTGGCCACGAAGTGAATGTGCATTGGATGAGATCAGAGTAGATGTGGAAAACCAAAAGCTACTGCAGCAATCCACGTGCAGCTGACAATAATCTGCACCAGACAGGTGGCCAGGAAGAAATGCAAAATGGAAGGACTCTGGGGCTCCTATCAGCAGACTGGAAATGAGAGGAGAGGGAGCTGGAGCTATGAAGGATGACTCTGCTTTTCTGTCTTGGGGAATTAGATGGCAGGGGGTGATATTTAGGGAAAGTGGGACACTGAAATAAGACAGGTATGAGACACAGGGTACATAAAAGGATGGTGCAAGAGGGTAAAAAGAAGTTTGGACCAGGTGGTGAAAGACCCTGAAAATCAGTGAGAGGGTCTGGACTTTACATAGTAGAACCCAGGAAGGAAAATAACATTCAAGCAGACCTGTCCCTAATGTTCTCATGGCCCAGGGCAAGAACCTACATGAAGTTCCTAAATCTCTATGTTTTGAAGCTTTTCATCACCCTACCAAGTCAAAGACAGGCAACTCCTACCTTCAGGGAGGCCCCAGTTTCTCACTTCTGTCAGGGTTACCCTGTTAGGTTCTTTAAGAACTTGAGGCTAGATGGTTGAGATGCAGAATTCTAAGACTCGCTGGAGCTTGGTGCTTGAATGTGGAGGTGTGGGGAGAGCCTGCCTCTAGCTCCTGGTCCGAAGCCTTGGTTTTCCTGTTCCTTCCATTCCAGACCCATCCTCTGCCATGATGGGTCTCAACTGCAAGTCTATGGACACCCCAGCCTATGTAATCAAGCCCCAAACCATCCACCATCACCAAATTTAAGAAAAGTAGCTATGCCTTGGCCACCCCATACAGATCCTAGAAGCCACCGTCTGTATTGATGTCCACAAGGGGATATGTATTTCAGGTGGGCAGTGTGAACTCTTCTCCTATGGGGAGGGCCATTACTAGAGTGGAGTCAGGATGGGGATCTCTAGAATAGGGGATGGAGAAGAGACCCCACCAACCAGGGCTAAGGGCAGAACTGATTGTAGGTGGCTATTTCGGACAGAGATGTGGGCCATTAGTATTTTGGATATCAAGTGAAATATGCAGCCATTGAGCAGAAGAAAAATTTTACTGAAATACAAAGATGTACAGCCTGGTGCTTACTTTATTTTGATTACATTCCCATTAACACCATCATTGTGTTACCTTGAGCATAAACGTATTTACTGCCTGTCAAATTTAAAATATGCTATTTTGAAAGAAGAGGAAAACCTACTGCCCCTACCTTTCCAAATTCAATGACTGACTGAGATAAATGCTGCTTCTTTATGAAAGTTCAAATAAAAGAAAAACCATCATAATAATAAACATTATCACCATTCATCTTGGTAGTAATTACCCATTCATGCCAACCCCTCTCAAGATTTAAACTCTAGTTAAAATGCAGAAAGATGAACGGATTGAAGAATGTAGCTTATTTATTTACTTCTAAATTGAAAGCATCATTCTACCACCCAAAGACTTTAAGACAAATCTGACAGTCTAAATTACTCCCTCCCAAAGGAAATTGCTTTGGTAGAATAAGACACTAATAAATAATCTGAATTTTTCTCCTTTGTTTTTACTTTATTCACTTATCATTTCTGCTCCATCTGTATTTCAAAAAGCAGCTTATGATGGAAATCATGTAAAACAGAAGACAGTTAAAAGTGAAATTAAGAAAAAGATAGAAACATTTTTAGAGAAAAGAAGGAAATAATTTTACCAGGATTCTGAAATAAAATATTATTCACGTGAACACTACATTGACTCTGAGTTTCCTAGCAGCCAAGGCAAAGAAAAAAATGGGAGGAGGGTCATATGTCTCTCATAGACTTCTAAGGAGTATATTTTCAGTTCTTTAAAAGTGATACCCTTTTGCTTGTCACCAAAGTCTTATATCAAACAGTGCCTCCAAGTAGCAATGTTGAGTGTTGCAAAAATTTCTTTATTTTATTATAAGCCCTGCATATGATTTGCTATAAACTGAATGTTTTTGTCCACCCCCCTCAAATTCGTATATTGAAATACTAACCTCCATTGGGATGATAATAGAAGGTGGGGCCTTTGGAAGATAATTAGGTCATGAGGATGGAGCCCTCATAAAAGGGATTAGTGCCCTTATAAAAGGTACCACAGAGCATTCTCTATCCTTCTTTCCACAACAGGAAGATACAACAAGAAGTCAAAAGTCAGCTGTCTGCAATCCAGAAAAGGGGCCTCACCAGAACTCAGCCATGCTGGCACCATGATCTCAGACTTCTAGCTTCCAAAACTGGGAGAAATAAATTTCTGTTGTTTATAAGCACCCAGTCTATGGTACTTTGTTATAGCAGCTTGAACTGACTAGGATATAATCTATATGTATAACAAGAACACGTATTTGCAGAGAAAAAGCTAATGCCAAGTACGCTCTTCCTGAAGAACCAGGTTGTTACAGTGTTCAATATAAGGAAATTTAGAATATGGAGAGCCAGTATATCCCTTCTGCTCTCTGTCAAACATGAGTTACTCCAGGAGTGTTTGGTAACCAATACAAGACTCAGCTTTAAATGCTAGCACTGATGTTTACTTAGAAAGTGTGCTTCAGAGTTCTTCTACAATAGTTAACTAAGAGGAAATACACATTTAATTAATTTCAACCTCAAAATAATGACTTATCATACCAGTTATAAGAGATTCCAACAGCCAACTTGTGCCCAGACAAAAAATCGAAAAAGCACGCATGCCAACCTCCTTTCAGCAGGCAGGACTTATGCAAAGATTGAGATTTTTGAATTATCAAATGACTACAGACAGTAATTTCCCCCTTCTTTCTAAGTAATAGAACCCCTAGTTTGTTCAGATTGGCAAGATGCTCAGATGGAAACAATCAGAGCCTCCCTTGCAGCAATGGCTGGGCATGTTGGTCTCGGGACACAGATATGGCCGAGGAGATTGAAGGTCTACCAGAAAGGGCTTCTGAGCTACTTGTTAAATGGGACAGACTCAACTGACATTTGCATTTTGGTTTTTACTCTTCATGCTTCATGCTTCATCTTGTTTGAAAGAAAACACGATGTCTGGAGAAAGAACAGCCATCTGGCGACAATGAACATAAAAGCCAGAGGTAAGAACAATGAAAACAGAGCTAGAATGAGCTTGGGTGCTTGATTCTTCAAGCAGCTCTGACAGCTCTAGACTGCCTACCCCCACACTCCTATGATATAAGAAAAATAAAGCCCCTTACAGTTAGCCACTGTAGATGAATTTTTGTTATAATCACCAGAACATAATCCTTAACTGAAAACAGTCACATCTCTGCCTCTCTAAATGCCACATTCAACAAACTTAAGATGAAACTTCAGGTCCAGGGATATCGGGCAGAACAGAATCTCTCCTTCAGTATAGCATTCAATCTTGTGGCAGAAATGATGCTATGTGTTCACCAAGCCCTGTTTCCCTCAATTCCTAGGCTCACAGCTTTTCCCAGATATGGCATGTGGCTGAGTTCTAGCCAGTGAAATAAAGAATAAAGCGATATATGCTATTTGCAGGTCTGGTACATAAAATCCTACCCCCAGATGCACCATACTAGTTTTTCCCCCATCCTCCAGGTGAATGTGTAGAAGGATAAGCTCAAGAAAAAGGACATAGTCATACAAAAGAAGAAGCGTAGGTCCCTAAACCATGGAACAGAGCTCTGTACCAGCTGGAACTGGATAGGGACACACACAAGAAGAAATGAATATTATGTTAAACCACCACCATTTTGAAATTGCTATTAATATATACTATAAGTAGCCAGCCTACTATGAATCTAACTCTGGAAATGGTCTCCAAAGTGGAGGGCAACACTCTAGGGGGTACACAGGATGATCCACTGGGGTCCAGAAAGAAAATACTAGAATTTCTACCTAACCACATTCTTAATTATTTAAATAATTTTTGACCATGTAATATATTAATAAAGTGCTACATGTGTATAACAAACAAATATACTTATGTAAAGATATGCCCCAAAACATTTTTTACTAATGGGATGCACAATTCTAAAAAGTCATGGATGCCATTGTATGACAGCAGCGGTTTTTATACATTTTTAAGCCACAGAACTCATTCTCCAAATGAGAACTTCCATACAGAAAACAGGTGATGGCAGTGCTTTTCTGGTTCATGAGGGTGGGGAAGCCCGAAGCCCCATTCCTCTCTTCCCTATCCCCTAAGGACTGGGGCTACATGGGAAAGGAGAAGAGGCTCAATATTGAGATTTTGCATAAGACTTCGATTAAAAAGTGGATTTGCTTATTTTTTTTAAAAAATCACGCTCTATAGAATCTATGGAACAAAGCAATGTTGGCAACATTCTAAAGACCCTTACATTTGACATATCTCTAGTCTCTTTTTTGTTGGTTTTCATTTTCCAAATCTCTCTCTGCATAAAATTTTACTAGTTCATGGGATGTGTCTTCTGTACTAAACTCCTTCAAATCTTGTGTGAAAAGGCATGAAATTTATATAATTTTTAATTCTTAAGAAGGCATGGACATATCACGTTCATGATCTATGGATGATTTAAACCAAGACTTACCATCTTTGGTTTTAAGCTTTGGCAGTCTTCACAGTGTTCAGGGACTGGGGAAATGTGATTGGTTTCACAGGACTAAAGAGGGCAATGCATGCACTACAGAAAGGATTCCCAGCACCCAGCTAAAATGTCCTCTACCAGTTACAAGAAATCATGTCCACTTTGAGCAGCCTTCCACTCCACACCAATTGTTCTAAGGCCTTGGCTTTGAAATGTTGAACATCTGGAACCAGAGAACATTCTAGTCGGGTGGCCAATCTTCTGCCACATCAGTAAGCAAGAGCTTACCCAGGCCCAAACAGGACTGGCCTCCCATGGAAATCCCTTGTATATATCTGAAATGGAGATCTCGAAGATTCAATTTTTGGAGTTATGATCTGCTTTTATGTAAAGCATACGTAAATACAGCCACCAAGTCTCTGATATCCTGGAAAGTTTCTGCAAATCATCTCTCCTCCTCAAGTTTAAACTCTGTTCTAAGAACATGTCCTAGAGTGGTTAGTAA
>CAUYSK010025752.1:0-20490 GCA_963575035.1 Avahi laniger | reverse complement strand
CGGATTTCTCTGTAGACTCCCTCTGGGCATGTATATTTATGTATATTTTACCAAAATAGAGTTATATTCTCATACTGTTTAGTAACTGGCTTTTTTTATTCAACAGTATAATGTGGACCCAGCTCCATGCTACTGAATATGTCCCCGGGACATCGCTCTTACGGACAGGCAGCACTGCATCTTAAGAATCTAATAATTTCCTAGGGATATCTCTCGAGGGTGGAAGAGTTACAGCTTCCAAGACCTTGTTCAGCCTATTCAGAGACCAAAAAGATAAACGAATGGTGGGGCTTAGTGACCTGGGTACACGGCAGTGCTCCCACAGTGGACACAGAAATGCTTCCTGTTGATGATTTTAAGACGTATTTATTACATATCGTCACCCACGGCTTGCCAGCGAGGGCAGGCAGTAGCAGACGGGGTGAAGAAGCTGAGGCACAGCCCTGCACCTGCTGTGACCCCCAGGCCGGGCAGGGGAGCAGGGCAGTCAGATTGAACAGGTACCCACTTCATGTGGGCCTGGTGGAGGTGACAAGGCAGCCGTCCCCTAGCCACGGAGCCCTTCCTTTTCAGGCCAGGCGACACTGACGTTCGTGCTGCGTGAGGGCAGCCGCTATGCAGAGACTCTGGGAGACGGAGTCCTTCACTTCCCAGGTCGGGGCGGGATGGCAGACAAGGCCTTGGGGGTCAGGGAGGTCAGAGTCTTTCCCGCACATCCCAGGGTACCGGGCGATTGTGGGCAGGCAAGGGAGGGCAGGGGCTCCATTCGTAATTACAGTAGGTGATTTAACGTATCCATCGACCACGTGCAGGCTAAAGCCAACCTCGATTAAGTCTCCCACCTGCACGTTGAGAATATCCCCTCCTAACAAGTGAGGAACCTAAAGCACAGGGCAGCCAAGTCCTTGCCCAAGGTCACACTGTGGGAGGTGGGAAAACCCGGCGCTGACCCCCCGTCCGACTCAGACACTGCCCCCTCCCACGCTGCGACGGGGCCTGTGACCCGCCGTGCAAACCAGAGGCGCCCGTGGTGGGGATGCTGCAGTGACCCGGGAGAGCCCCGGCCGGGAGGGTGAGGCCTGCTCTAGAGCCCACCCCGCCCTCTAGAAGCAGCAGAGCTTGGGGAGTCACTCGGCCCCTGTGGGCTGTGTCCCCATCCAGGCAATGGGTGCATCACGCCTCCCTGCTCAACCCCAGGAGGGCAGGTGGAGACGCACACAAGAGAGTAGACATGAACCTGCTGTGGGGCGTGTGAGGTCATAAGCAGCGACTGCTGGGTGAGCCGAGCTACAGGGGGACATCACGGAGAAGTGGCATTGAGGCCAGAGACAGGACAAGGGCACCGTCAGCTGAGGAAGCACCTTTCCTCTTGCAGCCAGGGGCCTGAGCTCACTAAACCCTCCTCTCTGCCCCTGCCCTGTCCCGGTCCAGAGCCTCTCCCTGCCTCCCCTGGACTGTTGTGACATCTTCCACTGGGCTTCCTGCCACCTGTCTCCACCCTCCATCCGCCCTCCCCGCCCTGCCGCCAGCATCACTGCCCTAAAAACTGAACCTGACCATGTCGCTCTCTGGCTTCAAACTCATCTGTGGCCTCCAGCGTCCGGCCTGAGCTCTGTGGCGTGGCATAGAGCCTCCACTGTCCCGCCATACCCACCTCCACTCATCTCTTCCTGCTCCTGCTCCCTGAAAGTGTCTCTGGGCCTTTGCACATGCTGTTCCCTCTGATCGACATGCCCCTTCCCCTTTCCTGGTGGCTTTTAGTACATCCTTCAAGACTCATTCCAAGCATCACCTTCCCAGGAAGCCTCCCCGGATCCCTGGGCAGTCAGGCACTCCCTCCTCGGTGCACCACGCGGCTTTGCACCAATAGTCCAGGGATTGTAAATCTCTGTGTGTTGCCTTTCCCCTGGCCCAACAGGGATGGGGAAGACCCTCATCTTTGTACCCGCACTAGAGCGTGGCCCAGAGTCAGCCTTCAGCCCGCAGGGGTTGGGTTAAGGACCAGATGAAAGCCAGGGGCAGCCAGATGGGCCTGGGGCCGGCTCCACTCACCTGTGCAGGGTCCCAGCCCACGTGCCAGCCCGGGTGGAGATGGGGCGCTAGTGGGAACCCAGCAGGACAAGCAAGAAGGTGCTTGTCTGAGGACCAAGCCAAGGGTGACTTCAGCGCTGAGTCAGCCTCCCAAGCACGAAGGGCGGGGGGTGGGGGTCCGCCCGCCTAGGAGGGGTGGTGCCTGGGACAGTTTTAACAGGCAAGGTGCATGCTTGGGGGCCGAAAAGCGAGGCGGGTGAGTCAGGGAAGGGGAGACGCCTTGCCCTTAAAAGGGGAACAGCCTCCCAACACCTGTCCCCGCTGAGCACATCACTCTCGTAAAAAGAGAGGCAAAGCACTTGGAGGGAAAAGGCCCAAATCCCGTAGCTGGCACTTTTTCTCGGAGGTAATTAATGCTCATCCGGAAAGAATGGATGACACCATTCCCGGTTTGAGCCCAAACACGAGCGCCCCTGGAGAAGGCCAGGCAGAGGGCCCCGGCCCCCGCCCTCACCAGTCATGCCCCAGACATCCCCGGGAGGGGGCGTTTGCGAGGCCGATTCGGACCACCATTTGGAGCACGTTGCCACCTCTTCCCAAGCCTCGCGGAGTCCCAGGCTCTGTCGGGTGTTTGTGAAACATGTGGCTTCGTGGTCCCAGCAGAACCGCGGGGTGGGCCCCAGTAACCCAACGCTACAGAGGCAGAGACGGGGGCTGGGAGGACGGGAAGGGGGTGCTCGAGCTGCCCCACTTGTGGGTGGGAGCGCCAGGAGAAAAAGGATTCGTGACACAGCCCCCTTGGTACTGTCCTTTCAGAGAAAGAGGCACCATCGGTTGTCATCCCCAGGTGGTGGCTGCGCCCCAGGGCCCACAGCAGGGCCCACCTGAGGATGTGGAGGGCAGAGCTGCCGGCCAGCCGATGATGGCTGGGTTATGACCTAGCGGAGAGGTCGGCAGGTCTGTACTCTCCCGAAGTCACACTGGGGACCCGCAGTCCTCTAAGGCAGGGCAGAGGCTGCCAGCCCCCCAGTCCTGCGAGCCCACTCTTCTTTTGCTGGAGGGTCCGGTGGGGCAGGAGGGTCCCCCAGGGCAGGTTCACCTGGCCCAGGAGGGAGCCGGGCACAGAACAGGTGTCTGTTAATGTCCACTGAGCTGAACTGAACCAAAGGAGGCCTTTTGGCCAGGCCAATGTCAAAGGTTAAATTGTGTCTCCCCCATTTCAAAAAATTGAAGTCCTAACCCGCAGAACCTCAGAATGTGATCTGATTAGGAAACAGTCTTTACAGAGGTAATCAAGTTAAAATGAGGTCATCAGAGCGGCCCCTGATCCAGTATGACATGTGTCTTTTTAAAAGGGGCAGCTCCGGACACAGAGACAAAAAGCTCAGAGCAGAGACCATGTGAAGACACCCGGGAGAAGGCAGAGGTCAGTTCGATGTCTCTGCGAGCCCGGGAACGCCAGAAAGTGCCAGCAAACCTCCGGGGGCTGGAACGGGCTCTGCCCCGGAGCCCTCCGAAGGACCCAACCCTGCTGACACCTCGATGTCAGGCCTCTGGCCTGCGGAACAGTGAGACAATGATCTTCTGCTACTGGAAGCCACCCAATTTGTGGTACCTGGTTACTGCGGCCCCAGCAAACTAACACAGCGGGCTTCGTGGGCGTGTGAGCCGAGCAGCCGCACCGGGCTCGGAAGGGCCCACGTTGGTTTAATGCTCTGCATTCGCCACCCCGAAGTTCTTAGTAACCTTTGCACGACGGCCCACGTTTTCACTTTGCACTGAGGTAATGGAGCCCCCACCACGGGCGCAGATCTGTCCCCGCAGCCAGGGCCCGGCTCAGCTCTGGGCTGTGAACAATGCCCAGTCGGGATCCCAGGGGAGGGTTCGGATTTGGCCTTTGCCACCTCGGCTCCCCAAGGACCTGCTCGGGATGGGATACCCCCAACATGGCCCTTAAATCAGGACCCCTGGGTGGCCTCACCAAGCCCAAATCCTCCCACCTGTGAGCCCAAACCAGGGCAAAGATCCAATTTTGCAAAGCGGTCACCAGGAGCAGAGACAAGGCCACACGTCCCCACCCTCCTTCTGCACCCCACGCCCTCCCTAAAGCGCTGCAATCTTTTCTCCACTTTGTGCTAATCCAGGTCACATCAGCCAGGGTTTCTAGACGCCTCCCCAGAGCTCAGAATCACAACTGTGCTCAGAATACTCAGCCTTCTGGGAGCTCACTGCAGGGTGTGAGAATCAGTCTCTATTTGTTTCTTCTTTAGAAAACAAACAAACCGTCCTGGGAGGCAGGTCAGCTTACTGGGAAGGAGTTCTATCGGCAGCCTCTGGAGAGCTTGTCGCCCCTGCCCCTGTGGGCTGAGCTGGGTCCGCTCCCTTCACCTGGTGTCCTGGGAAAGGGAGAAGGGACAGGAGAAGGGAGAGGGGCCTGCGGCTCTGGGCTGCTAGCTCCTGCCAAAAGCAATACGTGGATAATCCCGTTAACGCCCTGCAACAAAGCCAGGGCGAGATAGAGAGATAAAATAAAGCCAGGATAATCGAGGCCCAGAGATAATCCCAAATCCGACTTTAGCTCTGAGCTTCACGGTGCAGCAACCTTTTACTCACGGTGGCCGGTGGCCGGTGGCTGGTGAGAATTGTCCTTCTCACCTGGCCCCCACCTGGTGACCGGGTATAATGGCTAAGGGAGAAGGAGAAGATGGTCCTGGTGGTGGCGGTAGCCCACGAACCAGCCCCCCAGCCCTGAGCATGGTGGCCGTACCTCCTCGGACAGTGACAATTACGATGTCCCCCAGCCCAGCCGATCTCTTCCTTCCCTCCGCCCAGCTGACCCCTCCTGGCTCCCTGGAAAACTCCAACAGGCTTTGCCTCCTCTGACATCATCATCGCCCACCCCCGACCTATCTGCTCTCCTGCTCTGTTCCTTTAAGATACGTTAACATTTCACCGGATTATCTACTTACCCGTCTTTCTTCTCAACCAGATGATACATTCCTTCAAGCCTGAGCCTTTTCAATTTAATGTTTTGCTTCTGTTCCTTGCGTGGGACCTGGCGCAGAGGAGATATGCACCAAATGTTTCTGGGAGTGCAGCACTTTAAGGAGGCAATAGAGGAAACCGGAAAACCAGGTGACTCTAGTGAGCGTGGTTAGACGTTAGATATATGGATAAATAAAGGATTGAATGGATTAACAAAGTAGAGGAAGATCTTGGGGCCCAGTGGAGACACAAGCCCAAATCCACTTTGGTGGTGGTGAGAGAATTACAAAGGTAGAGGCCAGTGACTTTTGCCCTCTTCCGACCCAGGATCTCAGCAACCTGGAACACATGTAGCCACCTTGGGAGCAAAGTCAGATAATGACATTTATTGGGTAACCCCTGTGGCTCTTTTGAGCCAATTCCTAGCATGGACCCTGCACCAGCAATTGAGGGAAAGAGCAGACACTCCTCTGCTCTCACCTGCAGCCCTTCAGAAGAGCTCGGGCTGACCAGGAAACGAGGCAGCTGTGGGCAGCCTGCAGGCAGTGCCTGGAGAATGTTCTAGTGAGTCTCAAGAAACTAAACTAACCGAGGGGAGGGGCTGAGACGTGGGCACAACCAGGGGAGATTTTGCACAACGGAAGTGTTCAGGTGTGCTTCGTTATCAAGGTCCAGCCTGGGAGTTTTGGAAACAACAGGGAAGTAGCAACATATCACCTCTCCCGCCTTTCCCAAGACAATGGCTGTTTTGTGTGGGTGCGTTTCCTTCTAGCTCTTTCTAGGTGTGGTTTTCTGCACATGGGAGAGAAGAGGGCAGGGGCCCCCGATGGAGACGGAGGCCGCCCCACCACCCCATTCCAGCTGAGCGGCGCACAGCAGCCCTGCTGGCGGGGTCGGGCCCCTCCCTTGTGGTCTCAGGGCTCCACCTGGTCTCTGGGCACGTTTTTACAAGGCCAGTGGAACAGTCCACAGCTGCACAGGTGTGTGTGATCTTCATGGGGTTCTCAGGGACTCTGAGGAGAAGGGCGAGAAGGCGTCAAGGGCAAGTGAGCAGGGAGCGCTGCCTCCTCATGCAACCCCTCGCTTCCCCACTCACTCATGTATTTACTTAGTCGGTCCATCAGTCAGTCAGCAAACCTTCCGGGGATCCAGGGAAGAGTAAGACAGAGTCCTGCCCTGTAGGACTTCTTGTGTTACAGAAGGAGACAAACAACCAAAGACACAATTGCAACTGAGCATGCTAAAGGCACGGTGGAGCTGCCAACTCCTGCAGTAGTCCCGGGGGTTCCCAGGGAACAGGGACCCCACCTCCCTGTCCCCTGTCCAGACCCTGGAGGGAGGGGACCATGGAAGGCATCAGACCGAGGGCTCCCTAAGGACACTCAGTAGCTGTGTCTCTTCCATCTGCCCTGGAGTATTGGGAAGAGGAGTTCTGCAAAAAGTGCCCCAAGGGTGGGAAGATCACCTGTCCAAGTTAGTTCCCTGAGAGCTGGGACCATGTCCCTAGCCCATTAGATAAATCACTTAATGAGGATTATGGATAGAAAGACACTTTCTAAACTGGAAAGCACTGGATGAAGTTGGGAGCTTGTGAGCAGAGATAGTCGTCCTAGATCGGAGCCTCCCGAAGGCAAGAGCTGTGCCTCCCCCCTCTGACCGGGAAGCCCGTGAGTCAGGGGCTGTGCCTCCTCCCATAAGACTGGAGGCTCCTGTTTTAATTCTGTAGTCCCAGGAGGTTTTACATCCAGGGTGTGCTAGTGAACCCTCTTGCCCACTTACATGGATGCCTGTGGACCCTTCTCCTTCCGTAATATGGCTGGACTGACTCAACACTTCCTGCCTCCTACAAAGAAAATCCTAGCTGTCCTCTGACATCTGAGATCACATTTTTTAACCATTGATTAAACCCCTTATTATTAATATATATATCATATAGTATATGGGGTAACTTTGACCTAAATTTATACTAAAGTGTAAAGGACTTTACACTAAGATCTTCAAAAACGTCTTAAATTGATAATTAAAAATTATATATATTTGTGGTATATAACATGATGTTTTGATATATGCATACATTGAGGAATGGCTAAATCAAACTAATTTCCATATACATTACTCCACATATTTGTTACTTTTTGTGTGTGGTGAGAACAATTAAAAATCTACTCTCTTAGCAATTTTCAAGGATACACTGCATTTTTATTTACTGTATTACTACAGTAAATCGTGGCATTGAAAGGAAACGTCGTGCTCTTGTTCCCAAACTTGGCAGCAGAGGCATCACCTGGAAAGCTTTTAAAAATACCAGTGCCCAACTAGGCCAGGCACAGTGGCTCATGCCTAGCACCCTGGGAGGCCAAGGAGAGAGGATCGTTGGAGGTCAGGAGTTTGAGAGCAGCCTGAACAAGAGCGAGACCCCATCTCTACAGAAAAATAGAAAAATTAGCCGGGCATGGTGGCACATGCCTGCAGTCCCAGCTACTTGAGAGGCTAAGGCAAGAGGATTGCTTGAGCCCAGGAGCTGGAGATTGCAGTGAGCTATGATGGCGCCACTCCAGCCTGGGCAACACAGTGAGACCCTGTCTCAAAAAAAAAAAAAAATACCAATGCCCACACTGCACTTCACAACAGTTAAGTCATGGGAGTGGGATCCAGGCATCTGTCCATTTTAAATTCCCCAGGTGATTCTGGCATGCAGTCAAGTTTCAGCAGTGTTCTAGAACAACTTCCTTCCCAATGTAAGAATCACAACCATTTATTCATTCAAAAGACATGTATAAAGCACCTACTCAGTGTCTGAAACCAGGGCTTTCTCAGAATCCATTGGTTTTCTAGCCTTTTTTTTTTTTGATACTTCCAGAGATGGGGAACTCACTGCCACATGAGACAGATCTTTTCCCAAGATCTGGGTTTTCAGTGGTACGTTGGAAGGGGAGATGGGTTGGGAAGAGAAAAGTAAGAAGTATTGGGTCCTACTATGTGCCAGGCCTGGTGTGGGAAGCTTCACATGCACCGTTTCTTTGAGACTTTGCACCCCGTCCCGTGACGCAGGCGATGTAATCATAGTGTTGCAGATGAGGAAACTGAGGCTCAGAGAAGACAGGGAGCTCATCCAAGACCATTCAGCTGTGTGTGGCGGAGCCACATCCACACCCCAGAGTGTCACTCGTGGGGAGCGAGGCTGACTGGGGGAGGGAGGACGCAGGTCAGGGCTCAGGTCCAGGTGTCCAGAAAGACCCTCCCAGGCCTTCCACCAACTTCTTAACCCGCACATTCTGGACACGTTGTCCCCACTCTTGTCCCGCAGGGCTGAGAGGGTCTGACAAACCCTTTTATCCCACGTATTGGGGACCCAAGTCGCCCCTTCCAAAAGGGACACTTACACATAAGAAGAACCAAGCTGGACAGCCTGAGGACTATCTGAAGACCTGTTGGGTCGGGGGAGACCCGTCCTTGACATTCCCAAATTATAGCCCAGGTGGGACGTCCCCCCTCCCCAGCCTCGGGACTGGGTTCCATCAGCAGTGACGACAGCTACCCTGGCCGGGTGCCTTCCCCGCATTGTTCCCTGCCCTCAGACAACCCTGCACGTTCAGGGTTACGACGTTCTCTTCGCAGACAGAAATGAGGCTCAGGAGTTCTGGCCACTAGACCAGTGCTTTTTAAGCTGCAGGTTCTGACCCATTATCAGGGAATGAAATCAATTTAGTGGGCCACGAGCAGCATTATTTTTAATGAAATAAAATAGAATAGAAAATAGTGCACATAAGATTTGTTTCATAGAACTTTTGTTTCAGTTGTGTGTGTGTGTGTGTGTGTGTGTGTGTATGTGCACGTGCGGTGCAGGGCCATAACATAGAACAAATTTCTTACTGTGAGATGTGATCACAATGTTCGAAAGCAACATTTTGGCTTTGGAATAATGGCCTAGATCAGGGCTGTCCAACAGAAATATAATGTGAGCCATAAATGTTCCAGCAGCCACAAAGAAAACAGTTGTAATTAACTTTAATATGTTATTTAACTGATATATTCAAAATATTATCAATTCAATGTGTAGTCAATACAAAAACATACTGAGACTTTACATTCTTTTTTCATATTAAGTCTTCGAAAGCCAGTGTGTATTTTACGCTTATGGCACGTCTCAATCTGGACTAGTTTCACAGCCAGGGCTCACTAGCCATTATGTGGTTCGTGCTACCGTGTTGGACAGTGCAGATATAGACGATCTCCAGGGTCGCCTCTAAAATTTTGTGACTGAGTCCCAAAGGACAGGCTAGATTCCTCATACGTTTGTCTCCTGTTGAACCCCGAGGCCCTGGCTGGTCCCGGTTGCAGAAAACCATTCAGGCAACACATTTAGAGAGTGACTTCAAGTGACAATAAAAGGGGTCATTGATTGAGGAATCACACAGACCTTACTCAGCTGTGCACTCTGGGAAAGTTATTCATTCTCTTGGAGCCGCCATTTTCCATAAATTGGAAATAATAACAGCTAACATCATACAGCCCTACTGTGTGCTGGGCATTATTGTTCTAAACCTTTTATGTGTATTAGCTGCTTGTTCTGGAGTCTATCATTCAGTGTCTCAATTTATAAGGGGGAGAATTAAGGCACAGAGAGGTTAAATAAATGGCCCAAAGTCACACAGTCAGTATGTGGCAGAGCTGGGATTCAAACCCGGGCTGCCTGGCTCCAGGGTCCTTGCGCTTAACTCCAAGTCCACACTGCTGGCCTGGGGTGGCTGTGAGGATTTGGTGAAGGACTGCCCTTAAGGTGTTTAGGACAGTGTCTGGGATGGAAGAAATTGTTGCTGCTGCTGCCATCAACTAGGGAAAGAGAGGGCGTGGGAAGAGCCCCTGGGTGACCTCCAAACACCTGGGGCACAGCTAGGTCATGGCCGGCTGGGAGGCAGCCCCTTCTGAGCCGAGGCCAGGAGGGGAATTTGGCTGAGAAGGCGTCTTCCTCATAGCTCAGGTGCGCAGGCCTCTGGAGGTGGATGATTCAGGCTCTGAAGTGCCGAGGGCTTGTGGCTCTGCGGATGGTGGGTGGGCTGAGAGGGGTGGCCTTGGGGACAAAGGCTGCTCCGCCAGTTCCAAGGGCCGGGCTGGGCCAGGAGCCAGGTGCCAGCCATCATCTGGGTCCCACCACCAGCATCTTTAGAGGGCAGGAGATGAAAGCAACTTGGGGGTGGCGTCAGAGGTCAAAGGACCAAGAGCCTGGAAGCATCTGGTGGTCGTGGCAATAGCCCAGGCCTGGGAGCAGAGACCTGCGTTAGCAGGAGGATGAGCTCAGCCACAACCAACTAAAAATCTGATTCAAACTGGCCCCAACAATAAAGAGATTTTATAGCCGAAAAGTCCAGAAGCAGTTCTGGCTTCAGGTGAGACTGGAGTCCACCTGCCCCCCTTCCCCTGCCTGCTGCAGGTCCCCACCCCAGGGCGGCTCTGGGGCTCTGAGCCTCCCAGCCCCTCTGGCGGGAAAGAGAAGCATCTCCCTCCCAGCATTCCCTGCTGAAGTCCTGAGAGCTCTCTGATAGGGCCTGCTTTGGTCACGTGTCCAGCCCTGAGCCAATCCCTGTGGCCAGAGGCATGTGGCACACACCGATTGGCTGAGTTTGGCTTTGGTCACGTGTCCAGCCCTGAGCCAATCCCTGTGGCCAGAGGCATGTGGCGCACACCAATTGGCTGAGTTTGGCTTTGGTCACATGTCCAGCCCTGAGCCAATCCCTGTGGCCAGAGGCATGTGGAACACACTGATTGGCTGAGTTTGGGTTTGGTCATGTGTCCAGCCCTGAGCCAATCCCTGTGGCCAGAGGCATATGGCACACACTGTTTGGCTGAGTTTGGCTTTGGTCACATGTCCAGCCCTGAGCCAATCCCTGTGGCCAGAAGCATGTAGCACACACCTGGATTTCCCCCTTCACCTGGGCATGGGCAACTGCCTGGGGAAGGAGTGATTGGTGCCCTGGGCAGGCAGTGAGCAGGTGTCTGCTCCATGGGCTCTGGTTCCATGTCTGCCGCTGCCTGGCCGTGTGGCCCGGGCAACCCTGTCCCCTCTCGAGGCTCAGTGGTCTAGAGCAAATGTTTCCAAACCCTGTGTTAGTTGAAGAACCCTTACATGGAACGCCAGTGTAGAAATCAGACCCAAGGGGAGATGCCGTGGCTGAAGCGGGGGTGTGGATCCGGACCCACCCCCTCCCTGCAGGGGCCCCAGGAGTCTCCGCCGGTCCCCCCATCTCCAGCAGGGATGAGTCCCTGAGTCGACATGGAGCCCAGCGCAACTGCCTAATCACGGCTGGTTGAACTGACCAGGCAATGTCCGGGGAAACCCGACATTAAGGTGGCAGCTGAGGGTCCTGTCGCCACGGGGTGAGAGGGGACCTGTGAACTTACTCCCACCATCACCCCAGCCCCTCAGCACCCCCAGCCCTTTCAGAAAGCCCCTGCCGCTGCCCACGCCTCCCACCTGATGGGGAACTGGTGGGACTGGGATGGCACCATCGGAGCCCTCACCCCTGTGGGCAACCCAGCCAGCAGCCAGGCTGGGGAGAGGGTGACAGCTGTGAACACAGCCGCCTTTGACTCCGGGGGACAGTGCTCTCCCAGTGTCCCATGAAGGCCAGCCCTCACCCCCTTAGTCACCGCCTGGTCCCTGGAGCAGGTTAGGCCAATGCTGAGTTATTTCAAAACAAAAATAGACACGTGACAGCAATGCCCGCTCTGGCAATTCGCGGTTTTTTAAGCGTTCCTGCCTGCGTTTCATTTGATCGTCGCCACTGTGAGAGGCAGCCGCCCGGGGATTGTGGCTCCGTTGTATGAACTAATATTTTTTGAGCTCTGCCCTGTGTTAAACGCTGTGCGTGTATTAACTCATTTCGCCCCCACAACAGCGATGTGAGGTGGGTGCTGTTGTTATCCCTGCCCTCCCATGAGGACACTGAGGCTCAGAGAGGCAAAAGCACCTGCCAAGCCACTTCGCTAGAAGTGGCAGAGTGTGAATTCGAACCCAGGTCAGCCCATCTGAGGAGCAGTTGACACAACTGGAGCTGTTAATTTTTTTTTTTTTTTTTTGAGACAGAGTCTTGCTCTGTTGCCCTGGCTAGAGTATAGTGGTGTCATCATAGCTCACTGCAACCTCCAACTCCTGGGCTCAAGTGACCCTCCTGCCTCAGCCTCCTGAGTAGCAGGGACTATAGGTGTGTGCCACCCCGACTGGCTAATATTTTCTATTTTAATTTTTCCATTTTTTTGTAGAGACAGTCTCGCTATGTTTCTCAGGCTGGTCTCAAACTCCTGGCCCCAAGCGATCCTCCTGCCTCAGCCTCCCAAAGTGCTGGGATTACAGATGTGAGCCACTGGGCCCAGCCTGGAGCCATTAATTTTGTAGAAGAGTACACTATTTGGTCACCATCATCAAACCCTCGATGGGCGAAATCAGAGAGAAGTCCGTGGGAATTCAGAGGACAGAACGATGTCTAACAGGGGTATGCGTCTGGGAAGCAGATTTCAGCTGGACCCAAGGAGGAACTTCGTGACACTCAGAGCTGTGGGACAGAAGCCAGGGCAGCCTGGTGGTGTGGGATGCGCATTCTGTCACTGGAAGTGTCCAGGCGGGGGCCGAAGGCCATTTGGCACAGTGTGGTGGGGATTCCCGCACTGCCGGAGGGGATGGACAAATGCCCTTGCAGCTCTCTTTCGGCTCTGAGGTGCTGGGATTTCAAATTTGGGTTATCTAATGGGTCCCCCGTCTGCAGTCTCAGCCCCTCCAATCCACTCTCCACTCTGCAGACCGTAGGCTTTCCAAAACACCTCTCCGGCCACGTTGCTCCCTGCTTACGTTCTCAGGCAGCTCACCGTCTGTTCCAGTTACTATTGCTGGCTGACAACCCCCTCGAATCTTAGTGGCTTGAAACAACCCTTTATGCTCAGTCTGTGGGTCAGGAATTCAGACAGGGCACGCTGGGGATGGCTTGACTTCCTCCATGATGTGCAGAGCCTCAGCTGGGAAGACTTGATGGGCAGGAGCTGGAATTATCTGGAAGCGTACTCTTCACATGTCCGGCTGTTGATGCTGGCTGTCAGCACAGCACTGGCTGGAGCACCTAGACGTGGTCTCACTATGTGGTCTCTGCGTGGACTAGATTGGGCTTCCTCACAGCATGGAGGCCGGGCTCAAAGAGTGACTATCCCAAGAGAACGAGACATAGAGGCATTTTTATGACCTAAGGTTTGAGGTCACAGAGCATCACACACAAAGCCCCCCATACACACAAAGCATCCACCATACACGAGGTTCCACCCAGGTTCAAGAGAAGGGGATACAGACCCCAGTACAGGTTGGGAGGAGGGTCAAGGCCATGTTGCAGGAACAGCAAGTGGAGTGGGAGACGGTGTGGCAGCCACCTTTGGAAAATATAATTGGCCACGCTCACCCTTCAGATGGGGATCGAGCCCTCCAAGTGGCAGATGAGGCCCTGTTCACACTCTGGCCTCGCTGATCTTCTCACATGCTGTTCCTTCCAACCAGAAACGGGCCCACACATCCCACCTCCACCCCTTCACCTGGCCCACCTCTACTCACCCTGCAGGGCCCAGTAGGGATATTGTCTCCTCCCAGGGAGCCTGCCCTGACTCTTTCCCCCTCCAGCTGACTGGGGCCTCTCTGGGCCACTAGCACATTGGTTTCCATGGGTTCAGTGGCTTCTGTACTTATTGGTCACCCACAGATCGCAAGCCCCATGAGGGCATGGATGGTGTCCACCCTGTCTACCATAATATCCCCAGCACCTGGCCAAATTCCAGCCCCTTTCTGGGTCCTGCCAGCAGCCACCTCCCCCAGGAAGTCTTCTGGATTGCACCAGACAGCATTAGGTGTCTCCTGCTCTCCCGCAGTGTCTCCCTCACCCCCACTCCAAGCAGGTGTTGGGAATGCCAGAGGAAAGGAACGAGCTCCTCTCCCTGTTCCCGAGCCAGAGCTTGTTCCTGCAGGGAAAGAAGCAACAAATTACCAGCCAGGCTCGGAGGGCCACGGTTAAGACAAGCGCATTGTTCTCGGGGCTGCTAATTACATACTTAAGGTGTGAGGCCTGCTCCGCCTACAGCGCCTTAAACACAAACCTCTGCCCATAGAGCCAAGCCCAGCCCGGGAGGGAGCTCACGGGGGCAGCAGGGATGACTGCATCCACCTCGCCTGGGTGGAAAATACAGATTCCCAGGCCCCGCCCCAGACCTACTAAATCTGTGTCTGCGGGGCTGAGTGCCAAGGAACACGCATTCTCGAGAAGCCCCCAAGGTGATTCTGAAGCCCAGCCTAGGCCTAGGGTTTCTAGCCCCCGCCCCCACCCGAAAGCCAGGCAGAGCCCCTCCACACCTGGCCCAGCACCCCTTGAGAGTGTGGCCGGATTCAGAAAGTGGCCCCGACTTCGGGGAGAGGGAAGGTTCACCCAGGAAATGGGGTCAGCTCTTCCTTGTGAGCTGAGGGACCTAGGTCAGGTTATGACTCCTCTCTGAACTGGGTGGGTTCTCCAGAAAGCTGCTGGAGCTTAAACTTCAAGACGTCTCCAAGGCCCTGGGAGGGACCTAGCACGGGCTCACTTGCTCGGTGTTTTGTACGATTCGTGACAGTGAGATCTCTGTATTCTTAAAGACCCCTCTACCACCACCAAATGGTGTAAGTTTCAGGCCCCCTTAAAAAAGGAGAATAATGTGGACCTCACCCAGTTACTGTGAGGACAACTGAGCAAATGCAAATGAGGCCGCCGGCACAGCGCTGGAACCCGCCGCAGAGGAAGCACATGGGCCAGGGGCTTGGGCTTTCTGTGCCTCTGTTTGCTCCTCTGTGAAATGGAGGCGCAGCCGGAGCTGCCCCAACGCGGTGCGAGCGTGCATGAGCTGACACGGGAAAGCACCTGGCCTAGAGCCTGGCCCAGGACGGGGCGGGGCGGGCAGCTCGGGTCAACGACTAACCGAAGGGGTGAGCACGTGCGTGAGCGGAGGACTGCGCAGAGGCCGCCCGGACAGCCCGGCCTGTGAAGGCCGCGTGGCGATGCGTCGCGCGCTTTCGAAATCACGTTTCCTGCAAATGCAGGAAAAAGACAAGACCCTCTTTTGCTGAGCCAGTGTGAGAGCAGCCCCGCCAAGAGGCAGGGGAGTGGACTCAATGAACCAGATTCGCTGCAGATCTGGGACGGGAGTGATGGGAACGGACTTGATCTTGGGCGGCGATTTCCGAGAAGGCACCTGTTCCCGGGAGGGAAGTAGACACCCAGGTGAGAGGATGCTGGAAGGTCAGGGCAGGACGAGAGCTTGGGGACGGGGTCGGGAGTGTCATCTGGTCCAATCCCCTCCTTTGCTTCCCATGCTTCAAGCAACTGTGAATTCAAGCAAAGCTAGAGGTCAGGACCCGGAACATACTGGCTGACCAGAGTCACAAATACACATGACATTTTCATGGGGGACTTCCTGGAGGAGGTAACTTTTGAGCAGGGAGGGAAGTGACAGAGATCAGCAAAAAGAGAAAATAAGGCCAGCAGACGCAGGAAGCTTGACAGTCATCAGTGTAATTATGGACATTAGGTGAGCACATACTACGTCAGGACTTGCCTAAGTGCTGCGCTCAGATGCTCTCGTTTTGGGGATTCTTTTGTTGTTATTTATTTGTTTTTATTAATATACTAATACATTTTTAAGTTTGGAAACAGTTGCAAACTTATAGAAAATTTGCATTTATAATACTAAGAATATTTTTTTTCTGGAACCATTGAAGAGTAAGTTGCTGACCTAGTTTCAACCAACAAGGACATTTCCCTACACAACCACGGTAAAACCATCAAATCCGGAAATCACCGTTGATACGTTACAACCTTCCACTCCACAGAGCTCGTGCCAGTTTTGCCAACCGTCCCAACAATGCCCTCGGTAGCAGAAGGCTTCAGTTCAGTCTCCTGACTTGCATGAAGTTGTCAGGCCTCCTGCGGTCCGGCCCGGTTACCCGGCACTTCCTTCCCTGGCCTTGATGCTTCTGGAGATCACAGACCAGTTACCGTGCAGAATTTGGACTTGGCTGACGTTTCCGGGTGGCTGGATTCAGGTTACACGTTTGTGACAGGACTATCCCAGTGGCACCTACTGGGTGCTCTGGATTCGTTTCATTACTGACGATGTTAAATATGGTCCCTCGATTAAGGTGGCATCTGTCACGTTTCTTTACCGTAAAGTTACTCCTTGTCCCTTTGTAATAAATATTTCGTGAGGAGGTACTTTGAGACTATGTAAATATCCCATTCCCCACCAAACTTTCGATTTATTCACATTCACTTATAGCAGCATGGACTTGTGGTTTCGTATGGTATTCAACCGTTATAATCCATTTTTGTCATTGTTTATTTTAATGCTCAAATTGGCCCAGATTTGGCCAGTGGTTGCACTTACTTTCAGGTAGCTCCTGGGGCATTTTAACACATCTCTATCATTTTTTCTTTTTTTAGCATGTCTTGACTTTCTGGTATGAAAAGATATTCCAGGCTCATTCTCTCCTAGAATCAGCCCTGGCTCCAAGGAGCCTGGCTCCTTTAGTGGAGAGTGGTACATAGACGCCAGCATCTGGATGACGGGTGTGCTCAGCACCACTGGGGAGGAGCTGCTCCCAAGCCCGCTCAGCAGACAGGGCAGTGGGGAGTCAGAGACTCAGGGCAGGAAGTGGACGCAGTTGACCCTTGAATGGGGTGAGACCAGGAAGCGCATGCAGTTGACCCTTGAACAACTCGGTTTGAACTGCACGGGTCCACTTACCCGTGGATTTCTTCTGCTTCTGCTACCCCGAGACAGCAAGACCAAGCCCTCCTCTTCCTGCTCCTCAGCCTGTGCAGTGTGAAGACAGGATGAAGACCTTCCTGATGACCCACTTCCACTCAACGAATTGTAGATATATTTTCTCTTCCTCATCGTTTTCTTAATAACATTTCTTCTCTCTAGCTTTCCTGATTGTAAGAACACAGTATATGATACACGCAACATAGGAAATACCTGTTAACTGACTATGTTATCCGAACGGCTTCTGGGCAGTGGTAGGCTACTAGGAGTTATGCTTTGGGGGAGTCAAAAGTTATATGCAAATTTTGGGCTGCTCAAGGGATTGGCACCCTGAACCCTGCATTGTTCAAGGATCAACTGTACACACACACATGTTTATATAGTAAATATATAATATACACGTTTACATCTATATTTATTTCTCTCTTATATTGAAAACTGTAAGTTCACATTGGTACCTTAAATTCCAATCTAACACCACAGGGTTCATTTTCATTTTCTCCCTCTTCGTATCTGTAATTCCCTTCTTTGATATGAAATTCTGGGCTTCGTTTATCCTTAACATATTTACCAATCTAATCAATATCCACCCCCCGCCCCCACACACACACAGGGACACCCTCCTGGCCCACCCGGGCCCAGGCCTCAACGCCAGGCCGCCCCTCCACCTGGTGCTGGAGCTCTGACACGCTCTATAGGCCACTCTGCCATCTGTGTGGACACCCTTCTCTCCCCTCCATGGGCGACCTCCCCTAGCTCAGGCTCTGACGCCCTCTGGGCCGCTTCCCTCCCCACCCCGTGGACACCATCCCCACCAGAGCTAGCAGTGGCACAGCCGAGATGCAAATTCAGTGTGTCTGAGCCAGACCCTAAGCCTGCTCTCTGCTCTCCCTGGAAGAATGGAGAACGGGCACATTTTACCTGCCAAGTGATTTTTCCCTGCAAGGGAGTTGAGTGAGTTCTCAGCCCGGACTGGTTCCCCTGGAGTGAAGGCAGGCACCCCCACCTCTAGCCCTTTCGCAGGGCTGCAGCTTGGCCCCTCTGCTCCTGCCGGCTGTTGCTTCAGCAGGGCCCGCGCACCTCCCAGGGGGTGAACTCAAGAACTGGCAGTGATAAAACAGCTTGCCATTTCATGGCACTTCCCATTCTGCAAAGCCCTTGGCAAACCTGCTGCGTATTTACCCTGACTCTGTAGTCAGTGAAACACCCTGTCCTCCTAGAAGCCGCCCGACCCCCCTCAACTGGGACCAGCAAACTCAGGGGTGAGTCGTGCCCTGTACGGGGTTAACCCTCGCTTGCCCCATTGTCCCTCAGCAAATCCCATCAGCACCAGGACAGGCGTCCCCTCTCACACAGGTGGAAGAACGCAGCCCGGGCACAGGACACAGCCCCCCCAGAGTCAGCAGGAGCCAGGACCAGGCCTGCTGGTGAGTGAAGGCAGCTCCCCCAGCCCGGTGCTTGTGGCTCCACTCGGGCCGCTCGCAGGGCTGGCCAGGCAGGCGGCACACTTGTCAACCTCGCACGTGTACAGGGCCCGGAGCCACCAGCGCTGCCTCGTGGGAGCCCCAGGGAAGCTGGGCTCCTGCAGCCGGGCGACTCCACGGGGCCCTGGGAGAGGCGCCTGCGGTGAGTCAGCCCGGGCTGAGGTCAGCACAGAACGCCTTACCTGGCCGCACCGGGAGATGCCACTCCCTGCAGTGGGAACCGCGTTTGTTCCCCCCAAATTGCGCAGAAGGGGAACTGCGTCTCGGCACCCGGGGAGCCCAGGTAAGGCTGCTCCCTGAGGCAAGCAGACGAACACCCTCCAGGTGGAACCACTGGTGTTTCCAAGGCCTCTGCCCACCCCAGAAAACTGCAGGGGCCCCTCTCCCTCCGCAGTGCATTCTGGGTGCCCAGCCCCTCTCCGCGGGATGGAGGACAAAGTCATGGCCAGCCGAGGGGCCGTTGGGGGCAGGACCTTGGCCCTGGTGAAGGACGGGCCACACACTAAATGCCTTCTGCTGGAGAGTGGGGCACATATCAGCCAAGGGATGGTGAGGCCACCCAGAGGTGAAAGGGGCTTGTGGAGTGTCCCTGGAGGGCGCTGGCCAGCTCACCCCCAGCTCACAGAGCCGCCCTCATCAATCCCCGTCAGGGACTCAGCGTCCCCATCTGCAAACTGAGATTGTCTTCTCTGATCCCTGGTTTCTATACTGTTCTCCAGGGAGCCCTGGGATTCTGCAAAGGCATCTCTGTGACCCCCGTGCGGGAAGGGGTGAGACAGCGTCTCCAGCACGGGACCTCAGGCAGGGGCGGGGTTGGGAAGGGCTTCTGTTTAAAATTTGGCTGGAAAATAACAAGATATGAATGCTCAGAGGAGCCTAGGAGCCTCTCGGTACTGCTGCTCCGGCTTCCTTCCCTCTCTCTTTCCTTTAACCTCTTCTAACACCCGGACAGCCCCAGTCAGACATGGCAAACATGCGGTCCCTGCCCCCAGGACAGTCAGGGAGCTGCCTGTGAGCAGGCAGGGATAAACTCAAGTCCAGTAGATGTGCTGGAGACAGAAATGAGTTGAGAGCTGCCTTGGTTTCCCTGAGGTGCTTGTCCTTGAAAAGCCAAAGATAAAACTAACTAAGGCTGTGGTTAGAAACGTCTCCAAGGTTCCCTGCTTCAACGCCAGGGGTATAAGGAGAACAGGATCGCATTCCTGCCCTTGGGGATCTCAGGGTACCAGAGGGATCTGCTACGTAAAAAGCACTCCTCAAAAGACGAAAGCTAGAACCACCGTATAATCCAGCAATCCCACTGCTGGGTATAGCCCCAGAGGGTCCAAAACCAGTACGGCGAAGAGATACCTGCGTCCCGTGTTCACGGCAGCACCGTGCACAACAGCCAAGAGTGGACTCAACCTACGTGTCCACAGATGGGTGGCTGGATAAAGAGAATGTGGTTTATATGCACAAGGGAATACCATTCGGCCACGACAAAGGAAATCCTGTCATCTGCAACATGATTGAACCTGGAGGACATTTATGTTAAGCAAAGTAAGCCAGGCACCGGAAGACAAATACTGCCCGGTCTCGCTTACATGTGGAATCTAAAATAGTCGCCCTTATGGAAGCAGAGAGTAGAGTGGTGGTTGCCAGGGTTTGGGGAGACGCTGGTGGAAGGGTAGGAAATTTCGGCGAGACGGGAGGAATGAGTTCAAGAGAGCTGCTGTACCACATGGTGGCTGTAGTTAATAACAATGCATTGTACGTTTGGAAATTGCGAGGAGAGTAGATGAAGTGTTCTCGCCAAGAAAAATGATGGCTGTGGGGCAATGCGTATGGTAATTAGCTTGCTGTAGCCATTCCACGATGTACACATATATCAAAACGTCGTGTTATACACCATGAATATATACAGCTTTTGTTTGTCAATTGAAAAGAGAGAGAGGCCAGGTGCGGTGGCTCACGCCTGTAATCCTAGCACTCTGGGAGGCCGAGGCGGGCGGATTGTTTGAGCTCAGGAGTTCGAAACCAGCCTGAGCAAGAGCGAGACCCCGTCTCTACTAAAAAAAATAGAAAGAAATTATCTGGACAACTAAAAATATATAGAAAAAATTAGCCGGGCATGGTGGTGCATGCCTGTAGTCCCAGCTACTCGGGAGGCTGAGGCAGGAGGATCGCTTGAGCC
>CAUYSK010025748.1:0-15873 GCA_963575035.1 Avahi laniger | reverse complement strand
ATGAATGGATTAATGCTGCTGTTGTGGGAGTTGGCTAGTTGTTGCAGGAGCGGTTTCTGATAAAGGATATGTTTGGTCCCCCATCCCCTCACTATCTCCTTGCATGCTGTCCTGCCATGTGATGCCTTCTACCATGTTATGATACAGCAAGAAGGCCCTTACAGATGTGGCCCCTTGGTCTTAGACTTCCCAGCCTCCAGAACTGTGACAAGTAAACTTCTTTTTCTTTATAAATTACCCAGTCTATGGTATTCTGTTAATAGTAATACAAAATGGACTAAGATGAGATTTTTCTATAGAACATATAAAGAACTCTTAAAACTCAATAACAAAGAGATCCAATTGAACTATCCCAATTAAAAATGGGAAAATAAATTGAATAGACATTTTTCCGAAGAAGACATACAAATAGCCAATAAGCACGTAAAAAGAGGGCCAACATCATTAATCATTAGGAAAATGCAAACCCAAACCACAATGATATACCACTTCACAAAGACTAGGATGGCTATAATAAAAAAAAAAATAGACAATAACAAGTATTGTTGAGGCTTTGAAGAAAGTGAACCATTCTAGTGGGAATGTCATGGAAAACAGTCTGGCATTACCTCAAAAAGTCAAATATACAGTTACTGTACAACCCAGCAGTTCTATTCCTAGGTACATACCTAAGAGAATTGAAAACGTATGTTCACACAACTTGTACGCAATATCCTTAACAACGCTATTCATAATTGCACAGAAGTGAAAACAACTCAAGTGTCATCAACTGATAAATGGATAAGTAAAATGCAGTACATCTAAACCTGTGGTCCCCAACCCCCGGGACACGGACTGGCAAATATATAGGAACAGAAAATACATTAGTGGTTGCCTGGGGCTGGGGGAAGGGGAAATGGAGAATGACTGCTAATGGGTCCGTGGTTTCTTTCTGGGGTGATGAAGATGTTCTGGAATTAGATAATGGTGATGGTTATACAACCTTGTGCATACACTAAAACCAATGACTTGTATACTTTAAAAGGGTGAATTTTATGGTATGCAAATAATATCTCAATTTGAAAAAAAAAAGCCCCATCAGCTACAAATCATATTAATCTCTTGTGCCCTATTCTGCCTCACACCTGGAAATTATCTAAACTCACCACTGATCATGGCATAGTCTGTTTCACTCTCACAGTAAAGAAAGTATGAGAACTGCTTAACTCTTTCCTCTGTACACTTCATGAAGGTTACTCTTCTGATTAAATGTTGATTCTCCAAAACCCTTTTTCTGACATTGGTGCCTAAAGTACTCCCCTACACTTTTTTCCACTGAGCTATGAAATTGCTACTTAATAGCACAAATTATTCTGCTCTCAGAGGCATGAATTAAAAGAAAGGTGGGTTATGAGTTCAGACAAAAATTCAAATCTTCATTCACCACTTTCTAGCTGTATGCGACTTTGCGGAAGTTACTTAACCATCTGCTCATATGTAAAATGGAGCTAATACCTCTTTGAAGGTATAAGGATTCAGTGAGATAATGCATGCAAAGCGCCTGGTCACAGTGACAATTCAATGTTGGTTCACTCCTCCTCGCTGTTTTATAAAGTGGATGAAGCCGACAGTGGCCCCAACTGGCCAGATACTGCGTCCCAATTTGGAACTTTTCCTCAAACAGGATGGGAATCTCATATGATTTAGAGACATTGCAAGATCACAAATGATAAAAAGGGGGCGAACGGTTGAGACATCTTTCATGTGTTTAATTGGGAACCTGATTTCCAACCTAATGTAATTCACAGGCTGATTATATCAGGCTCTGAAGCTCTCTAGGCAGGGAGACGGCTGTTTGACAGGAGAATGAAAAGGCATGCTGCTCCAATTACCACAAACGGAATGCATCACAAATAAACATATGTTTCCAGGGATGGAACAAGGGATCCTTTATGGGGAAGAGCTAGGAAGGGTGAGCCACCAGGCTGATGCTAATTTTTCACATAGGAGGTAAAATTACAATCTTGCCACTTCCACCTCTGGTGATGAGTTTAAATGGCAGAGATACCACTGAGTTTATTACAATGTGAGACTTGCTGCCCATCAGCAGAGCTTCCCCACTCCCCTACTCTTTTGTTTTATATAAGCATTACACATATATCCAACACCCTGAGCCAACTAAGAAGAAGAAATTAGTGTAGACTCCAGGTCACCAAGGCTTTCTCCAATCAGAATCACTTCTGAGTTTGTGAGCATTGCCATTGCCTTAGTTAACATCTCAACACTGCTGTGTGTATCAGGGCTCCTAAGTCTAGAGGAGCTCAAAATTCATTAGGCAGGGCTATTCCAAATGATATTTATAATTCTTCATTAGTCCCCACCACTATAACATTCAAGACCCTTTACAAAGTGGCCCGGTGACCCTCCCAGCCTCATCTCCTAGCACTCCTTTCTCACTCTTCTCCTTTTCATCATACACGATATCCACACCAAAAACACAGTATTTCCAGAAGAGCAGTGTCTTTTCATGCCTTCCTGCCTCATTCCTCTACCTGAGATGCCTCATTCCCCCAATTTCCTATTTCACCTACTTAACTTCTACTCTTCCTGTAAGTCCAGCTCAAATGCCTTCTCTTTTGTTAATCCTTCCCCAACCTTCTATCCAAGGCAAATTAATTATAGCCCCTTCTATTCCCTAATGGTGCTCAGAGGGTAGGATAAAGGCCTTGGGGATATATAAAGAAAACATCAAGGGTAAAAACTTTGCTCATTTCAGTTTTGCCACACATAATCTCTCATGAAGTTGATAGAATCCTTAGTAGAGATCATCTAGTACAGTGGATTTCAGCATATATTTGTCATATAATTCTCTGCTTTACTAAAATCTCAAGAGGAAGCTCAACATTTATACAATACATAAAACCAGAGTTATTCTGGTTGTAATAATATACAGAGGATCCAAAGTACCTCCCATTTGGGTCTTCCCACAGTTGGCCCAGAGGACGTCCTGTGGAACCACTGACTCCAATCTAACACCCTCTTTTCATAAAATTAGGAAACCTGGGCCAAGAGAAGGGAAATGTGGTATTCAGGATCATACAACAATTTAATAACAGGGCTAGGACCTACGTCTCCTGCCCTCTAAGCTCTTTGTATCACATGTCATTCCTGTCTTCCTATTCTTGGCAGGGGGAGAAAAAGCTACATGAAGAAGACTGGTGAAAGAAATAAGAGGCTTGGGTAGTCTTAAAAATTCAATGGGAGCTTCTTCTGTCAGCTTGCCAGCTGGAGCATAGGATGTGCCAGTATAATATCTACCTTGAGACAGTCTTAATGACTGGCTGCTAAGAGATTCAGTGGAGAGACGGAGAGGGCATGGGTGGGCGGAGGCGCCTGGCTGGGAGACTGCTGTTTGCAGGGCCAGCTAAGCACTATGGGGGGATCACTAATATGATGGTCTTTCAGGTTCAGGGTCATCAGAAGAGCTCCCTCCTTCCATCCACCAAAACTAAAAACAAAAAAATAAACACATATCTCACCGACAATTGCAGTTTCTATGTAATGTCACTAATTTAAACTCAGATCTCGGTTGGATTCTGGATGGCAGTTACAAGCTACATGACTCACCTGTAGTCTCAGTTTTCTGTCCTGTAAAATTAACACAGTAACACTAATCTCACAATTGACATGAGTATTACCTTAATTAAATGAGACAATATAAGGAAAAGCACTTAGGCAGTACCTGGTAATATAGCAGGCATTCAGTAAACAGCAGTCCCTTTCTTCCTTTATTGTTAGGTACAGCCCTCTCTGTTCAAGTTTCTTATAACATAAAAGCCTTTGAAATTTAAAATATTGACAATACCAAGTTGCTATGGACTGAATGTTTTTTTCTTTCTCAAATCCATATATTAAAGCCCTAATCCCCAAATTGTGATGATATTTGGAGGAGGAGACTTTGGGAACTAGTTTAGATGAGGTCATGAGAGTACAGTCCCCATGATGGGACTGGTGCCCTCATAAGAAAGTGATGAGATCAGATCTCTCTCCCTCCACCTATGAGGACACAGCAAGAAGGTGCTGTCTACAAGCCATAAAGACGGCCCTCACCGGAACCCGATCATACTGGCACCCTGAACTCAAACTTCCAGCCTCCAGAACTGTGAGAAATAAATCTCTGCTCTTTAAGCCACCCAATCTAATGTCTTTGTGATAGCAGCTCGAGCTAACTGAGACACAGTGTTGGTAAGGAATTCTCATATACTGCTAATGGGAGTGTAAACTGGCACATCGTTCTGTAAAACTATTTGGTAGTACCTTCCAAAGCTGAAAATACGTATGCCCTATAACCCAGCAAATCCCATTCCCCGGTACATACCCAACAGAAATAAGAGCTTATATTCACCAAAAGACAAGTGCGAGACTTGTTCACAACACCATTACTCATGATAGCCCCAAACTGGAAACGACTTGAGTATCCATCAACAGAATGGATAAATTATGATTTATTCATACAACGCAATACAAATCAGCAAGGAAAAAGAATGAACTAACGCTATACACGAAAAAACAAATGAATCTCATGAAAATAATGGCAAACAAAAGAAGCCAGACCCAAAAGAGTTTATACTGTGTGATCCCGTTTATATAAGGCTCAAAGCAAGGCAAAATTAACATACGGTGAAGAAAGTCAAAATAGTGGTTTCCTGTTGGGGGAAGAGAAGTAATGATTGAATGGGGTATTATGGAAGTTTAGCCAGTGCTGGTAATGTTGTGTATCTTGACAGGGGTCATACTTTACACTTTGTAAAAACTCGCTGAACACTTACTACATGTGCATACTTATGTATGTCAGTCTTATACTCCAAGTTGTAAAAAGTTTGCAGGGAAAACAAACCTCTGGGAGAGAGAACCTTCTGAGGGTCAGAAGGTCCCAGAACTCCCTTAGCCTAGGCCCACATGCCCTAACATCCGTGTATCCATTCCTTCTCCACTGCCGTGGTTCTATTTCAAGCTTCTAGTACCTCAAAGATGGACAACCAAAACCTGCTCCCAACTGGTCTCTGTAGCTACACAAGTTTTTCCTCTTCCCCATTTTCTACACTGTCTCCAGATAAACCGTCCTAAGCAAAGCACTGATCAAGCCACTGCTCTGATCGAAACCTTCACTACTTTCCACTGACTATAGAATAAAGTGAAAATTCGCGTTAAAGGTTCTCCTTATTGGATTCCAACCTACTATTCAAAGATCAAGTCATGATTCCGCCTTATCTTGACCCACTGCTTCAATCAAGTAAAACACTGACCACCTCTCAACAGGGTCCACACTTTGCCTTCTTCTTTTCACCGTCCTCTAGAAAAAAGACTTGGGCAGAAAAAAGCTATTTGTTTGCTCATATGATAAAAAGCTAACAAAGTCTATACACTTCCCAAAGCTACCTCTCCAATCCTTCCTTGCTATTTCCTTGGGAGAGGGGGAAATAATACTTTAGAAAGTTCAATTTCATCTTCAAATGATAAAGATTGGCTATAAAATATGAAGAATAAATCTAGCTTCTAGAAAATAATGAAAGTAATTTTACCCTTCTATTCCTTGGTTTTCTACATGATGGTGACAATAACAATAATTTTTTAAACTTATACAGCACTTTAGAGTCTACAGAGCACTTTCATAAACTGCTTTATTTCAATTAAGTCTCACAATAACTCTGAGAAATAGGCATTCTCATCTGCATTTACACAGAAGGACACCAAGGCTCAGGTAAACACTAAGATTATTCTCCAGTTCTCATGTTCCTGGGATTCTTGGAAATAAATGAAGTTTATTTCTGATAGCTTCCTACTACTCTTGTGAGCACCCCTCTTGCCCGAGTTCCACTCCTCCACTATTAGGTGTACATTCTATATTCCACCCTGCAGGGTGTTGGCAATGTGTCGCTGGAGACCTCCTACAGGTATTAATAATTTCCTAGAGGCTTCCAAGGTTAAAAAGTCTTTAAGAACCCAAGAATGAAACTTCAATGATTAAATTTTAGGCAACTTAAGAAAACGAGAAAGTGATGTTTGGAGAAGGAAACTATCCAGTGTCCCAAGAATTTGATATTCCCTCAACAATTTCTGGAGGCCATCAGCCAGGCTGCTAAACACAGAGGCAAAGAATAAAATGTGGTTTTTGCCCTGAGGCAACTCACAGCCTATTATAGACCCCATAGGTGTCAGTCCTACAGGTAGTACTGACTTTAGTTTAAAGAATCTGTTTCTTGACTCCGCAATCACAAATGTTTTTTGCCAAGTTGGAATAAATACCCAAGAAGGCATTATAGCCACTGCCATCCGTTCCTCATCATTGACAATAACGTCCCATTCAAAATCAAACCATCAAGTAAACTGCCAAAACCAAGAACTGACATTTCACATATTTTTAAACAAACATTGGGAAAAACATACAACCTTACCTGTACTCACAGAAATACATTTTGAAATAGTTAAATACTGCTTTATACCTATTAACACTTAAAAAGATAATACCATGTGCTAGAAAATGTGGCTGGGCGTGGTGGCTCAAGCCTGTAATCCCAGCACTCTGGGAGGCTGAGACAGGTGGATCATCTGAGAGCTCAGGAGTTCGAGACCAGCCTGAGTAAGAGCGAGACTCCGTCTCTACTAAAAAATAGAAAGAAATTACTTGGACAGCTAAAAATATATAGAAAAAATTAGCCAGGCATGGTAGCATATGCCTGTAGTCCCAGCTACTCGGGAGGCTGTGGCCGAAGGATCGCTTGAGCCCAGGAGTTTGAGGTTGATGTGAGCTAGGCTGATGCCATGGCACTCTAGCCCGGGCAACAGAGTGAGATTATCTCAAAAGAAAACAGAAAATGAGGCAAGAATAGTTGATGGACTGTAAATTGAAAAAACCTTTTATGGAATATTTTATAGATATTGCAATATAGTAATATTATCAAAAGCTACATATATCATAATAATCTTTGTCGAGTAGTTCTCCTGAAAACTGAGAATGCCTACGGTTGTACCATGTAATGACGGTGAAAAACTGGAAGTCAACACAGTTCTCTCATAGAAATATAACTGAAGAAATCATGGTATATCAGCCAGGAAAAAATATAATTAAGACTATGTAACAATATGTCAACATTATTTATAAGTGGAAAAAAGATGAAATTATAGCTAGATTACAATCCCAATTATGTAAAAATATGTTTGTATATAGACAAACATTGGATGAGAATATGGAAAAATGTGAAAGCAGCTGCTATATTACTATGGTGAAATTATGAGAGAACATTTTCTATTTAAAACCTCCTTTAATCATGTTGATATAACAATAAGTCATTCTTCATTACGTTGCTTGTTTCAATGCCCGTCTCCCCCACTAAACTACGAGCTTTGTGAAGACAGGACAATGTCTCTTGTGCTCAGCATCACAGCACCAGCGCCTATTGTATAGTTCATGAAAGAATGAAATACATGGGAATCTCAAAATAAATACCCTCAAGAAGGGGAGAAGGGGTCGATCATCAAAAACAAGCAAAAGGCTTATCTCTGTTTGCCTGTTTCTAATCTCTCACTATGGGAAAACCCAAATCAGCCCCTTGAAGAATTTCTGGGGAATCTTTCTTCCTTCAAAGCTGTTGCCCAAATCTGTGCTCCTAAAGGGTCTGGGGGAAATCACAGGGTCGTGGGAAGAGGCCATAGCAGTAGGGAACTCCCAAGATTTTCGGGGAACACTCCAAGTTAGAAGAAACAGGAGTTTCACATCCTTTCCCTCCTCTAAAACTCACTGCTCTTTGCCTCCCAGAACCTTCCATATAACTATGGCTGGAATTAACTGGGAGGACAGGAAGGCAGGAGGGTGTAGCAAGAGGGACTGGGAAAAAAAAAAAAAAAAGAGGGCAAGAAAAAAACAGATCAGCAGAGAACAGTCTCTTCAGTAGGAATTTAAATCTGATGCCACCATGATCTCTGACTGAGAAATAAATTTCCAGGTACAAAGAAAAATAAGAAGCTTTAAGAGAATTGAGCTCTAGAGTGAAAAACCTCTTTCCTGACAATTTAAAATCAGTCTGAAATATACCAGAGGCACCAGAAGGACTCTAAGTCATAGAAGTATTATAAGCATTAACAAAAACACACAAGGAAAGGAGACAATCTTTAAGTTATTTTTCAACCAACCTACGCAACACCTGTCATAAACCATACAGGCTCTTTCCAGCTTAAGCAATTTTTTTTATCTATCCCTGGTGCTTCTAAGCAAAAGTATCATCAATTGACTAATGCAGAGCTCAGAAAGGAGTTCAGCTGCACAGAGAAAAGGGGCAGTGAGTAAGGAGAAAAGGGTACAGAGTAAGAAGAGTCTTGTCTTTAGACATGGCTTTACCTATTGCGACTTAAAGCAAATCATACAGTGTCTGAGCCTTGGTTTCTTAATCTAACCTGGAAATTATATCGATTTACCTCACAAGATCAAGGTGACAATTAAATGAGATGATATATATGAGTCAAAGTATGTAACAAATTGTAAAGTTTTACTTAAATGTATGAACTTATTACAGAATCACAATTGCTACAATTTCTTTCCAAACCTGATTGCATAAGTCATCAGGAGGCTGCAGGAAAATTAGTCTCATCCCACTTTGCCAAGTCAACTGATGGTTTCTTCTTTCAAAGAGTAGACTTTTCATGTGGGTAGGTGGAAAAAAAGAATGATTCTCCTTTTCCCCTAATCTTAGTGCTGAAATTCAACTACTCATGACTTAGCGTTGAGAAATTTTTCTATTTTCCAGCTCTTTCTATAAAAATGCAAAAACCTGAAAAAAGAGAGCCAATAACCATTAACAACTCATAGTTCAGCTAAGATTATCTCAGCCTGCAGAAAACTCAGGGCCAGGAAATAGGGATGCCAACAATTTGCCCCACGTGTCCCAAGAACCTGCTGATTTCAAGTTTTCAGTCTCATAGTCTCCACCAAATTTTCCCCCAAATTCCCATATTTCAGCATCCAAAAATCTCCTAGACTATTTCTTGCACTGGAAAATAAGACTTCATGTCCCATTTCTGTTTCGGAAAATACGTTCACCTCTGGAACGGGTCCTAGGTCATAAGACATATGTCCGGGGCCAGAGAAAAAGAGGCATCAGGGAAAGAAGGCACAAAGCAGTAAGAAAACAAAATTCACTACCTCCCCAGGCCCCACACTAGAGAAAAACTATCTCCTCCCCTAAATTCTTACTTCTAATAGAAATACTACGCATGACAATACTTAAAAGGAAATTAAATGGGGAATTCTCCCTCACATCTACTCTCTTATCTACTCCCACCTGTTGCCACAGTTGCAGCACATACATCCTGCAATCTGTTGGGTGTAGTATAGTTTGCAACATCCTTTATAGACACCCTCCCATGAAGAAAGCAGGGCAAGTGCTATTACTGCAAGTTTAAGGGTGAGGAAACTGAGCATCAGGGAAGAGGAAGAGCAATTTGCTATGGCCTGAATTAAACCAGTCTCAACCTTCCCATCACTGCCTTCCATGGCATTCTTTACTGGCTTTTTGTGTCAGAATCTAGCAGTTTCTACCAACAAATCCCAAGCTAGCACCAAAGGGAAATCACTACACTAAATGCCCTTGGAAAACAAAGAAGTCTGCTAAATGGCTAAAAGAATTGATATTTTTGCCCACAAGTTTCTAACTGGATTAGCTAACCACCTAGCTCTATGACACCCAACACTTAGTCTAGGAAGCCTGCAGAAATATACACAGGATCCAAAGTCACTCTGGTTATCCGAACTTCTCTCCCTCTTTTCCCTGCCCTGAAACCTTTATGCCAACTGGCCTAAAACTGCTCTACACCCATCTTCCTCATTACTGTTACACTTTTTTGCTCTTTCTCTTCCTTTTAACTGAAATACTTCTCTCCCTCTGACTAATCTAAATCCCATTCATCCTTCAAAGCTGAGCTCAGATCTAATCCTTTTGTGAAACGTTTTCTGACTTCTGCAATCCACAGAACCCACAAATCTGGGTTCTAGTCCTGACTCTATCAGGACTTCCTGCCTGCTTGAGCTTGGGCAATCATATTAACCTCCTCAGATCCTAATTCCTTCATATGAAATGAGAATAATATTAATTACTTCACCACAGATACGACTGTGTGGAGGATTAAATGAGACATGTACGTGATAATGCTCAAAGTATAAAGTTTCCACAAATAAACCAGCTTCAAAGCAACTTCCCCGGAGATTGTTTCAAAACACTGGTAATCAGTATTTTCTAAACTATGAGCAGCAAACCACCCCAATTAAAATGAAGGAATATTCATCTAGGTCTGTTCTATTTTTCAAAATCATGCTTTAGTGTCATGAAAACCTGTCTACAAATTATTTTACTTGACTTGAAGGTGCCTATAAATACTTACGTGGTAAGCTGTTGTCTTAAAACTGCTATGAAAATCTGCTTGTCATGGCGAGACATTTATTGAATATCTCTCATATGTCAGTCATGTTGTTAGACATTTTCAAAGTTTATTTCAACTGATTCTCATAAGCACCCTTTGGGGTATATTCTATCTCCTCTTATAGATGATGAAACTAAAGCTCAGAGAGAATAAGAAATTGCTCAAGGTCAAACTTGTATCTGTGTTATCGAGGAAAAGAAACACCAGGGTGTTTAGTAGCAAGGAAAAATGTGGACACTGGTACCTAGTGTTTACAGAGCATTGAGCTTAGGAGCATGGACTCTGGAGCTGGACTCCCTAGGATCAAATTCTGGATTTGCTGTGAGCTTTCGTTTACTCATTTGTAAAATGAGTTTAATAATAGCAACCTATTTCATAACCTAGTAAATGAGTTAATACATCTACTTAGAACAGTGCCTGCCTATCATGTAGTATATGCTCAATACATCATTTCTCCCACTCTGCTTATCTGAACTTCTCTCCCTCTTTTCCCTGCACTGAAACCTTTATGCCAACTAGCCGAATCTGTTCTATACACATTACTCATTACTGTTACTATGCTTATGCTTCTGCTCTCTCGTCCTTTTAACTGAAGTGACTCCTTCCTCACTAATCTAAGTCTCACTCATCCTTCAAAGCCCAGCTCAGATCTGCACCTTCTGTGAAACATTTTCTTACTTCTCCAGTCCACGGTGGTTTTTTTCCTTCTCTGAACAACTCTTTATACTGTCAAACAATCCATTCTTTAGAAATCACTCGATTTCTAGAAATCACTTGATTTTATAAGGACCTCTGAAGATGGATGATTTAGTCTATATGCCCAATTTCTGAAATAGAACTTGAGGCTTAAAGAGTTAAATTGTGTATAGTGACACAAAAAGTTAATTGGCAGAGTACAGACTTGAATCCAGATGTTTTAAGTGTTGCAACGCTCTTTCCACTATCTTAATTTTGTCTTCTTTGAGAGTCCGTATGAGTTCTCAAAACTGAAAGCATATATTCTATAATTATCTGATTCCAAGTGTTTCATTGGTTTCGTAGCTTTCGTGGCAACTGACGCACTATAGCTGTTAGCTGTTTGCTGACTGGTTAGTTCATCAATCTTTCATTGGTGCCCTTTTATCCAACAATTAAAATGTTAAAACACAGGACTCCGTAGAACTTAAATTCTTACCATCAGCTATTCATCACGGGAGATAGGGACAGAAGAGGGAAATATATTCACATGTATCCCTACAGTTGCATCACAAAGTCCAACAAAGAAAGGACTCACTCTGTATCACTGGAACCTATAAGTATAAAAGAAACACAGTTTCTGGCTATGTTATCATTATAAACATTGGGGCCCTCCAAGGAGTCAAGTCTATGATAGAGAAAGGGGATCTCAATTTCCTCCCACAAAGCCCAAGCCTCTCTGTGCAGGACTAAATCAGGCTGAGATTATTGTATAAAACTATTAGTCTCTTGAACAGAGAAAGAGATAAGAGGTATATATATATCCTGGAAAAGGGATTATAGCTGTGCTTTGGAGGACTAGAATGGAAGAATTGTCCTACATAAGAAGAAAAAAAAAGAAAAGACCCTAAAACTTGAGAAAGGCTCAAGTAAAACCAGACAGCTCGGTGCCTGGGCTGAGAGAGGAGAAGCAGCAGAGTACCGCAGCTGTTCTTCAGAAAACGCGAGGCAGCATCACGTGCTTACGTGCATCAGAGAAGGGCGAATTAGAGAGAGGTGGAGCAGGTACACTGTCAGCTTCACACTAGGGAGGATGTAGGAAATTCTAATCTGGTAACAATGATTAATGCTTTTATAGCACTTTATAGTTTATAAAAAGATTTTTATATTAATATATACCACCTCTTGTTGACTAGTCACTTCGGTTAATGCAGCTGTCGTTTGTTTCTTTTTACAGAAAATTAAAGAGTTGCTTTTGTTCATCTTTGGTACTTCCACCATTTTTTTTTATGAGTCACTGATTAGTTCCACAAATAATTACTGAAAACTTTTTTTGTCCTATCAAATGCTGGGGATATTGGAGTAAAAGTTATAGTCAATGCCCTCTAGGGGATCTCAGTGTTGTTGAAGGTGGGATTATGGGGAAGAAAGACAAACGAAACCTGATTACAATATAGTGGGTTAAGCAAGTATATTATGAGAAACCTTTCTCTATGAGAAATAAGCAAGTGTATCTCTCAATCTGAGAGATAAGCAAGTCTATTATGGTTTCTAACATAAACTGAAAGAATTTAAGAAAGGATTAAGTCTAGTCCTGACACTAGAAGAGTCAACAACTGAGTTGAGTCTTGAAGATTATCTGGAATTATCCAGGCAAAGATAAAGGAGAAGAAAAGCCTTTATTTATACTAAGAGTCATAAAAATAAAGACATGGGACAGGGCACATTCAGTTAGCTCTCAGTAGTCTGTCATGGCTGTATCAGAGTGGGTGGGGAATTAAAGGAAGGCAAGACTGCAGAAGTAAGCAGAGTCAGATCATGAAGTCCTGCGGTGTGCTTTCAACATTTTTCAGTCACAATGCTGTTTGGCTCTCCAAAACTCTATTCTACTGCTATACTGTTTACAATGATTAAAGCTGTTTTCTTTTCAAGAAAACAAACATATTGTTTGTAATCGTTTTGAAAAAGCCTTAGAGATCAGCAAGTTTAAACCATTCCCACATTCTCACTTTTCAGCTGAGAAAACAAGAAGCCCAGAAAAGCTGTGTGGAAAAAGGCACACGAAACGTTGATATAGGCAAAGCAATGACCAAAGGAACTTTTTCACTTAAGAGAAAGAAACAAGCGGTGTCGGCGACCCAAATTGGGAGTGTTACACGGAGAGAAAAGTTCTCTGGATCTGACAAGAAGACAGGATTAACTTCAGAAAAATGGCTTCTTGAGAGCCAAGTGTCAATACACGATTGGTGAGAGCAACTCTGTCATCAGTTTGATTCCAGCTGCCTTTGCTCTGCCCAGAGCTGCAGTGAACCAGATAATACTTCCCAGTATTAGGGGCTGCTATGCCTTTCTCATTCAGAGCTAAATCTCTACAGATAAATTAGTAAGTTAATTTATATTTCATAGAACATAAAAGTGAATGCATTCTAAAGCTTATATTTGAAGAGAATAAGGACCCCTTCCAAAATAACAACACGTATTTCTAGTCCTAGGATACCTCCCTCTCTCCATTGTTCACTTTTACCCCTGTTCTTATTCTCTGAATCCGTCTCTGCACAACTCCATGTGGCAAAGATCTACAGATGTCAAACTATGTGTCAGGTACTCTGCTGTATGCTATGGATGCAAAAATGAATAAAACAATAACCCTGACCTCGAAGAACTCACTGTCTAGTGGGAAAGGCAGACACATAAATCACTGCACCGAGTCCAGTGATAAAGACAGCCATAGGATTGAAAGAGGGCCTGGAGGAGGCATAGAACCCAATGCAATACAGGGAGTTAGAGAAAGTTTTCTGGAAAAGGAAATGTTCACCTCAGTCTCAAAAGATGAATATGAGTTTAGCCAAGAAAAGGAAGGAAACAGGAGGAAAGGCAATTGCAGTAATAGTAATAGCATAAGCAAAGAAAAGGAGGAGGAATGCCATACTGTGTGTATGGAACCGCAAACAGTTCAGTGTTACTGCAATACGAAGCTTAGGGAGGGAAATGGATGGAGGAGCCTGGGGAAGAAAACAGGAGTCAAATCACAGGAGGGCCATAAACTATACCTGTAGGACATGGGACCCACTGAAAAGCTTTAAGCAAACGAGTAAAAATGTCAAATTTGCATTTTAAATCGTTCATTCAGGCTATTAAGTGGAAATGATGAAGAGACTTGCAGAAGTTCTGGGTGAAAATTAATGAGAACTTAAAATAGGCAACCTTTGTTGTCCCCAGTTGAGACAGAGAATATGAGAAGAGCTGGAATAGGCAGGAATAGGATTTCAATATTGGGTCAAATGACCTTGAGTTACTCTAACCACGCAGATGGAGATGTCCGGCAGGCAGCTAAACATATGCTTGAAGATCAAGACAAAGTTCTGGGCAACAGGTAAAGATTTGGGAACTGATTGCATTTAGGAGGTAACTGACACCTTGAGAGTAGAGGGATGAGGGAAAGCATATAGAGTGAAAAAAGAAATGGGCAGGAAATGGGGCCCTGAGGAACATCTATGTTTGATGAAGCGGGCAAAGGAAAGAACAAGAAGAGTGAGAAGGAACTTGGAAAAGACAAGCATGAAAACAAAGAATGCAGTGTTCAGAAGCCAAGGGACTTCCGAGATAATAACAGTTAACAGAAAAACCATGTTGAACACATCAATGAAGGCATAGATTGACACCTTCCTCTGGATTTAGCAATCAGGTTCCCTAGCAAGAATAATTTCAGTACTACGAGAAAAGACAGAAGCCCAATGTCAGCGGAGAAGGGAAAACATCAGATACGTAGAGACAAGAGTGAGATTTCTCTTTCATGTTAGGAAGTGTGATTAAGAAGGTGAGGAACAGTTTTTCATTTGTTCCTTTATTTACAAGGATGGAGCAACTGATAGAAGCAATCAGTAGAAAATGGGAGTATAAACATAAGGAAAAAGAGGGATGGAATCCAGCGCAAGGTCATGCAGAAGGAGGGATGAGTTTTTCTTTAACAATACCCTCATCTTCTGAGAATGGAATAAAGAAAACAAGTGTTAAGGTAAGAGAGAAGCAGAACAAGAGCATTCCAAACAAAGGCAACCGTGCTATAACAGCACAGGATTTTGAAAGTCCAGTATGAGTACAGGGAGAGGGTCATCCAGAGTACAGCAAAAGCTTGAGGGAGCAGTGAGACATGAGTCTGAAAAGATAAGCTGGAGCCAGGTTGTGAACAAGCAGAAAGAGCAACAGCATATTAGAGAATATTAAGAAGGAAATTAACTTTGTAAGATCTGTGGATGTTTTCATTTTGTTTTCTTTAAAAATACTCTGAAAGTAATGTTCTAGGTTTGGATTGGATAGGAAAAAGAATACGGGCACCATCTTTGAAAGGCATTCTGTATATTTCTCTCTTCCTTCATTTCCCTCTGTAGCCACCCTTTCACAAGTAAAAATAGTAGAGCTATTTTAGAATTCATTTATTAAACAAAGATTTATGTGATCTTGTTCCTAATTGTTAACTATAGCTGAGTTAAATTGTGGCTATTGTTTCTCTCATGAAAACTATATTACATTGCCTTTTAAAAAATATAAAAGAAAGCCATATATAAGAATAACATCTATTGGACGTTGGGCGGGGGGAGGAGGGAGGGAGGAGGAGGGAGGAGAGGAGGGGTATATGCATGCACAAAGAGTGCAATGTGCACCACCCAAATGATGGACATAATTGAAACTCGGACTTAGGGAGGGAGGTGGGGGCAAGGGCAACATATGTAACAGAAACATCTGTACCCC
>CAUYSK010025747.1:2500-16912 GCA_963575035.1 Avahi laniger | reverse complement strand
CTACAGGCATGCGCCACCATGCCCGGCTAATTTTTTCTATATATTTTTAGTTGTCCAATTAATTTCTTTCTATTTTTAGTAGAGACGGGGTCTCGCTCTTGCTCAGGCTGGTTTCGAACTCCTGAGCTCAAACAATCCTCCGGCCTCGGCCTCCCAGAGTTCTAGGATTACAGGCGTGAGCCACCGTGCCCGGCCTAATAATTTTTATAATAATCATATGTTGAAATGATAATATTTTAGAGGTATTGGGTTAAATAATATATACTATTGACATTAATCTTGCCTAGTTCTGTTTACTTTTTCAAAATGTGGCCACATTTTAAAAATTTTAGATTTTCTATTTGTGGCTCACATTTTATTTCTATGGGAAGGGCTGGTCTAGACTATCTGTGTGTAGGTAGATTTTAGTGCTAAGAGAGCGATCTATGTACTTCAAAGGCAACAGGTTGCATTGCTCAATCATTGACAAGTAGCATAAATTTACATAACACCTCTTTGGGCTTATATGGACCTGGAGGTGGAGAAAGATATAACATTATTCTCCAAAATAGTTTTTCTCATTTTTATTTTTTGGGAGAGGCTAAATACATGCCCACTATAATGTTTTCTCATTCAATCTTTGGTATATCTTTCCACCCCTGAAGATTTTATTGAGCTTTAAAAACTAGTGTGTATCAGGAGACCAATAAAAATATTGCTTTTCCTAAAGAGCATATTTCTTCCCACCACCGTGGGTGATCATATCACCCATGCTTTGGAAATATTTTTTCCAAATTAGAACTAAAATAACAATTGGATACAGCCAACAGCTAATGGCTTTTTCTAAGTTGCAGCTGTCTTGACAGGGCAAAGAGTATCAAACTGTCAATCTTTGAGATGATATATAACAAACCAGTTTAGGCTGGGTGTGGTGGCTCTAGCCTGTAATCCTAGCACTTTGGGAGGCCAAGGTAGGTGGATCGTTTGAACTCAGGAGTTCGAGACCAGCCTGAGCAAGAGCGAGACCCCGTCTCTATTGAAAAAAAAATAGAAAGAAATTAGTTGGACCAGTAAAAATATATAGAAAAAATTAGCTGGGCATGGTGGCGCATGCCTGTAGTCCCAGCTACTCGGGAGGCTGAGTCAGTAGGATTGCTTGAGCCCAGGAGTTTGAGGTTGCCGTGAGCTAGGTGAATGCCAAGGCACTCTAGCCCGGGCAACAGAGTGAGACTCTGTCTCAAACAAAAACAACAACAACAACAACAACAACAACAATAATAATAAACCAGCATGGAGAGATAATAGGGCCAGATCAATTGATAGAAGTTTCAATTTTCCTTAAAAATCCAGATTGGTAGATCAAAAATATTCAGATTTAAATAGAAAGATTCTCAGCAGTAAACTTAATAGAAATTGTGATATTCAAATGTCTTTGCCACTATCTAGTTGGGTGGACTTGTTCAAGTCACAGAATTTAACTTCTTTGTGCTGTATATAATTTTTAAATATTTATTTGTTTCTTTGAGTGGAAATAATGCCTGTTCTATTTAAGGAGAACCGTGGATTGAAAAAACATAAACCATTAACAACAATTCAAGGAATAAGGGAATGATTGATAAATAGAAATGCAAGCAATGAACCTCAAGCTTTGAATTAGTTCTGTGAAAAAGTAAGTTTGAACACTACTGATCTAAAATAATAAGTATAATAAGTAGGTGAACGTCAAAAGGAATATTCTGAGTATGTGGGGACGGGGGACAGAGAGGCAGTTAACACCGGGAGACTAGCCTTGCCAGGCATTGAGACAGATTTTAAAGCAAACATCATGAACATTAAAGAGCATGGGAATCACTGGAACAAAGGAATGGTCTAGAAATTAGCCAAAGACAGTTAAATAGAGAAAGGATAAATTTTTTTTTTTTTAAACAAATGGTTCTGGGACAACCTGTTATAACATGCAAAAGAATGAAATTGGATCTGTACCTCACACCATATACAAAAGTTAACTCAAAATGGATCTTAAACCTAAATGTAAGAACTAAAACTTTAAAACTCTTAGAAGAAAACACAGGCATAATCTTTATTACTTTAGATTAGGCACTAGTTTCTTGAAATAACAGCAAAAGCACAAACAAGTAAAGAAAAAAATAGATAAACTGGTCTTTGTAAAAATAAAAAAATCCCGTCTCACCACTGTTTTTCAACATCATACTAGAAGTCCTAGCTAATGCATTAAGACTGCCAAAAGGAAATGAAAAGTATATAGATTGGAAAGGAAGAAACAAAACTGTCTTTGATCACAGGTCAAGAGAATGAAAAGCTAAGCCATAGACTGGGAGAAAATATTTGCAAGAGACACATCAGATAAAGGATTATTAACTAAAATGTACAAAGAACTCTTAAAACTCAATACTAAGAACACAGAAAACTCTTAAAAAATGGGCCCCAAACCTTAACAGACATCTCATCAAAGAAGATACGCAAACGGAAAATAAGCATATGAAAAGATGCTCCACATCATATGTCATGGGGAAGCGCAAATGAAAATGACAATGCCATACCACTGTATACCTACTAGAATGGACAAAATCCAGAACACTGACAACACACAATGCTGGTGAGGATGTGGAGTGATAGGAACTCTCATTCATTGCCGGTGGGAATGCAAAATGGTACAGCCATTTTGGAAAACAGCGTGGCAGTTTCTTACAAAACTAAACATACTCTTACTATATGATTCAGCAAATTCTCCTGATATTTACTCAAGTGAGTTGAAAACTTATGCCCACACTAAAACCTACATATGATGATGATAGCAGCTTTACTTATATTCATAATTGCCCAAACTTGGAAGCAACCAAGGTGTCCTTTATGAGATGAATAGATAAAAACTGTGGTACATCCAGACAATAAAATATTATTCAGCACTAAAAAGAAACGAGCTACCACGCCACAAAAATACATAGAGGAAACTTGAATGAATATTACTAAGTGAAGGAAGCCATTCTGAAAAGGCTACATACTGTATGATTCCAGCTATATGCCATCTGGAAAAAGCTAAACCAAGGAGCAGTAAAAAGATCCATGTTTGCCAGGGTTTAGTTGGGAGGGAGGGATGAAGAGGTGAAGACAGAGGCTTTTTAGGGCAATGAAACTACTCTGTATGATACTATAATGGTGGAAACATGTGATTATACATTTGTCTGAACTCACAGAATGCACAACCCCAAGAGTGAACCCAACACCAAGGTATGGACTTTGGTGATAATGATGTAACAATGCAGGCTTATCCATTGTAACAAATGCACCACTCTGGTGGGGGAGATGTTGATAATGGGGGAGACTATGCACGTGTGGGATAGGGGTTATACGGGAAATCTCTGTGCATCAACTAATAAATGAATAAACAGTGTGGTATATCCATACATTGGAACATTATTTAGCCATTAAATACAATGAAGTACTGATATAAGCACTGATATAAGTATGGATGAAACTTGGAAATAAGCGGAAGAGACCAGTCTCAAAATGCCACATATTATACGATTCCATGTGTATGAAATGTCCAGAGTAGGCAAATTCATAGAGACAGAAAGTAGATTAGTGGTTGCCAGTGGCTAGTGGGGAGGGGAAAATGGGAAGTGACTGCTAATAGGTGTCTGGTTTCTTTTGGGGGTGATGAAAATGTTCTGGAATTAGGTAGTGGTGATGGTTGCACAACTCTGTGAATATACTAAAACCACTGGATTGTACACTTTAATTTGAATTACATATCAAAGTTATTTTTAAAAGTAATTAGTTCATGTACTGACTTTAATATATAATTGAAGCATGACAAAATAGTGAGGAAAAGAAAATATATCCAATAAATGGCATTGGGGCTATCTATAATTTTAAAAAAGTAATAAATTTACATCTACATGCTTCAAATAAATTTCAGTGGGATTAAAGATTTAAATATTAGAATTGGTTTTAGATAGAAAAATCAAAACAATAAAGTAGAAAAATTCAGCAGACATTTATATATGGAGATAGAATAAATTTTTATGCTAAGAAACAATAGAAAAAATCACAAGTTAAATAATCAACATAAAAATAAATATGTGAAAATTAAGAACTATTTGATAAAATTGGAAAAATAATAAAAAGAAAATAACAAATTGGCAAAGCACATATTGCAACAAATATGATTGAGGAAGGGTTAATATCTTTATTCTAAAAAAAGTTAAATTATTTGACAGGATAAAAAAATAAAAAGGCAGAGGACATAAATAACTCACAAAAGAAATAATCACACAATTCCAGTAGTAACTTTTCTTGTGGAAAGGCTATGAGCTATTGTTGTGCAGAGAAAGGAAATATCCATTGATATAGGGAATAGTAAGGGGTGGAGAAAACAAAATATGAAAAAATATTCATCCATATATGCAATCAAAGCATGTACTTTAAAATAACAACTATTCCTTCTCCTTCTACTAAATTAGCAAACATTATAATTCTCAAAGCTGATGTGAAAAAAGGTAAAAGTGGTATATTCCTAAACATAGACAAGCAATATAGTGTCATGAAAAGATCCATACTGTTTTGCAATCAGGCAGAATTAACATCAAATGATAATTCTGCCACTTACAAATTGTGTGATCTTGGTAACCCATACAGTCTCTCTGAATCTATATTATTACCCATAAAATGGTGATGTTTCCTACATGTGGCATTGATGTAAGAACTGATGACATTATGTACAAAGAATCTAGCCAGGTGCTTGGCACACAGTAGCTATTATTAATATAATGTTAATAGTTGGTCACAGAAATTAATAAGAAAGAAATTTAGAAATAAGTATCAAAACCCATAAAATGTTCGTATTATTTAATCCAGTAATTTTACATCTGTCAATATGTTTTGAGGAAATAATCATTAAGAGAAGGAAAAAAACTATATGAATAAAAGTATTTTTATGGCATTATCCAGAATAGAAAATAATGTTTCATAATAGAAGAATGATTAAGTAAATTATGATGCTACCACTTACTGAGTGGAAGGATGATGTGGCTGCTACGAAGAATGATAATTGGGAAGACTATGTAGTTTCCTTTCCAAAAAAAATTCATTACTTCTGTGCATCGAAGGACACAATCAATGGAGTGAAAAGACAGCATATAGAACAGGAGAAAATATTTGCAAGTCATATATCTGATAAAGGGTTACTATCTAGAAAATGTAAAGGACTCCTACAACTCAACTCCTAAAAAATGGGCAAAGGACCTGAACAGATGTTTCTCCAAAGGGCCAACAAACATGAAAAGATGCTCAATGTCACTAATCAGAGAAATGCAAATCAAACCCGCAGGAGATATTATCTCACACCTGTTAGGATGGCTATTATCAAAAAAAAAAAAAAAGCAAAATATAAGAGAAGTGAATATGTGGAGAAATTGAATGTTAAATGGTGTGGCTGCTACAGAAAACAGTGTGGAGGTTCCTAAAAAAATTAAGAATAGAATTACCATATGATCCTTCAATCCCACTTCTGGGTATGTATCCAAAAGATCTAAAAGGAGGATCTCAAAGAGATACTTGTGCACGCATGTTCATAGCAGCATTATTCACAAAAGCCAAGAGATGGAAGCAACCCAAATATCCACTGGTGGATGAATGGATAAACAAAATGTGGTCTGTACGTACAGTGAAATATTGCTCAGTCTTGAAAAGAGAGGAAACCCTGTCACATGCTACAACATAGATGAACCCTGAGGTTATTATGTCAAATAAACCAGTCACAAAAAGACAAATACTGAATGATTCTGCTTATACAAGCTATCTAAAGTAGTCAAATTCATAGAAACAGAAAGTGAAATGGTGGTTACCAGGACTGAGGTGGGGAGGGAAAAAAGGGGAATTGGTTGATGAGTACAGAGTTTCAGACTTGCAAGACGAAAAGTTCAGGAGCTCTGTTGCACAACAACGTGAATATATTTAACACTACTGAACTATACACTTAGAAGTTATTAAGATGGTAAACTTTATGTGCTTTTGACAACAATTAATAGTTTAAAAAAGTTTTAAAACAAGATTTGATAAATATAAATTGAGTGCTTTTTGCTGTGTCAGATGCCGTAGGCTAGGGGAGGTGACTTTGGAGAGGTAATGGGCCAGAGGGACCATCGAGGGCCATTTGGGGGGAGCAGGAAGAAGTCATTGACATTTTAAGCAGGGAGACAGAAGATTCAATATATATTTTCAACAGATCAGTCTGACTGCAGTGTAAAATGCACTAGAAGGACATAAAATTATATGTTCATTATAACTATGCAAAAACATGCATGTAAAGGAAAAAACTAAAGGGAATGAGCCTAAGGATGATTTTTTTCCCTCCATTCAAAAGAAATTTTTGTTCTTGTCTTCTCTAAGCCATAAAGGGACTGGTCAGCAAAACCACACAATCTGAAATTTATATCAGAGAGGACAGTATTGTTTATTCCTCTTCTATACCTTTCTCTGGCCCGGCTTAACCCTTCAGTCCTTCCGGTTCAAGTTCAGTTCAAGGCTGAATGTCTCCTGTGCTGCCACCTAGTGGTCACTTCCAGGCTTCAGCGGAATTTAAGATCATGCCGGTATTTTGCTTCATGTCAAGTAATCAGAACAGTTTATAAACATGATTGAAATTATTCTGGTAAATAACCTTAAAATATATCTCTGAGATACTAGTCTTGACTGCAAGTGGTTGGGGAATGAACCTTGTGACTTCTTTAATTTTCTTCCAGCTCTCTTTTATGTGGTTTAAATTGGGGTGAGGGGGAATTTTTGAAACTCTGAAAATCTTACATGACCATGGCATAATTCAAAATAAAAATTACGTTGATTTGGATTTTTAAAAAATTCGATATTGGATAATGGTAAAAATACACTAGAACTTTTACATAAAAAGAGTGATGATCTTTAGACATAGATATCATGACTAACATTTTTAAGTTGGAAAATTCAATATTTTTTTTTGCCAATTTGTTATTTTGTGGTAAGAAACTTCTCAAAGTGCATGATCAGATAATCCTCAGGGTTAAAAAATGGTATATGTTGATATTCAGAAAAAAATAATATTTTAATACAAGAAAATCTGGGGTGCTCTCTAATTAATAAATTTTAAATAAATGTGTCATGAAACAAGGATTTTATTCCATAATTTAGAACTATTTTATAATTAATGGAAAATGCCAATTTTTTTCAGAAGACAAATAGACTGTACTATAAGAAATTTCAAATCACTATAAGAAATTTCAAAATCTTACCTTATGCTTCTGGTTTTTTCTTCTTTCTTTTTCCTGTTTATCAATTGTAAAGACCACGTAGCAAACTTTTCTACTTTTTAAATTCCCAAATAATAGCTGAATTTATGAATGAATCCATATTTTAGGAAAGATAGAGGCTCTGGACTCAGATTGCCTGCTTCCAATTCTGACCTGACCTTCCTAGGCACATGTTCTTTGAACCAAAGAATTTAATGGTCTTCGTCTGCAAAATGGGATAAAAGCCCTACCTACCTCATAGGGGTTTTGAAGGATTAAATGAAATAATGTATACGAAGCACTCAACACAGTGCTCGGTACATAAGAAATGCTCAATCTTAGGTAATATTATTACAAATGAAGAGAATTTATGCTAATGACAGAGTCTATAATTATCACAGCATCATGATACTCTAGTATCTCCCACCAGATCAGTGGTGTGATTCTTTAAAATTGTGTATGTGTGTGCATGTGTTGAATGATTACCGTCTACCTCTAGAAATTTTTATTTAGGAGTTATTTTGAATAAATTACTATCACATATGCATGTGACAGTCTATTCTTCCTTAAATATTGATTCTGCACCAGGTGTTTAGAATAAAAACAAGAAAATGAGCTTGACCTAGAGCATGACGTATTATATTACAAATTTTTAAAAAGTATAAGAACAATTCAAATACTACATATTTAAAAGTTTTTTTCCTACACCATGATGTTTAAAACCATTTCTTATACTTCAGTGCTAGGTAAAGCTTTAATGTCTCCTGAATTAGCATTTTTGATTAAAATTTAGAAATAATTTTGGTAAAGAAGCTTGTCAAATACCATTTAAGACTTTTTAAAGCACTGATTGTTGTCCACCATGTTGTTGTCTAATTGGGGAAACAGAATAACTGAGGAATCTTTTATGATGTGATGTACCAGAAGTAAAAATACATATGGTTCAAATTAAATACAAAAATCAGAAGGATGCAGAGAACAGCTTAGAGTCAGGAGTAGAGAGTGAGGAAGTCATCTATGGAATGTTGCTGAAGGTGGTACATTGATGAGGTTCTAGATTGCTGGGGAGACTGTCTCTGGCAATCAGGAGTTCGTGGGGTCAGATTCTAACCAAGGATCTGGTAGGTCAGGAGAGGCTTGATGGACAGAGAAGGTGGAATCTCTGCTGGACCCTGAGAAACAGACAAGAGGTGTCCGAGTTCCAAGCAGGAGAGACGGAGTGAATAGAAGTGCAGGATCTGAACCGTACATGGTATTGCCTCAGGATGCTTAGTGTGAACATACAGTTGCAGAACAGAGTCACAGGTGCCACACAGGCACTATAGCAGGATGCTGAGAACAAGGACTTCGCACTACTGGACACAGGTTCTTGCTATGTAACCTCAGTGAGTTGCTTGACCTTCTAAGCCTCAGGTTCCTCATCCAGAATATGGAGACACTAACAAAACCTGTTTCATTTGGGTCGTTACGGGATCTGTGTGAGATGATGCCAGCCAAGTTCTTAATACAATCCTGACTCATGATGGGGGACACCTAATAAATGTTTGCTATTGGAAAGGGAAACACAGAGCTTCGGGATATACAGGAAATAGTTAGTCCAATTAGGGCAAAGGCAAAGAAGGCATAACAGAAGATGCGCCATAAGGTGAGACCCAAAGAAGTTAGCCTGACAAATGAAGGGACTTGGGGATGGCGGGAGAAGAAGTGGTTCAGAGAGAGCGTTCTAGAGGTGAGAGAATAAAAGGCATGTTGAGGGAATTAAACATAATGGGAAATGATTATGTTGTTGATTATGATGTTGATTGTGCAGGGCTGCATATGTTATGAGTTCTTGAAACTCACAAGCACATACCTACCCCATGGACACTGATATTCCTTCCGCCTGGATGCTGTTCCTCGGGGAACCGCATGCTACTCTCCCTTACTTCCTTCAGGTCTTTGCTCAAATGTCTCCACATCAGGGGATTCTTCCTTGACCACCCTGCATCAAATAGGACTTAGGCAGTACAGGACAGCGGGGGAAATATGTAGATTCCGGAGCCGGGTTGCCAGGACTCACATCCCAGCTCTGTCCTTCTCTGCAGCAAGTTACTTAACTCTCTATGCTTCAGTTTCCTTGTGTGTAAAGTGAGGATATTAACAGCACTGCTGCACAGAGGTGTTACAAGGATTACATGAATTAATAGAAATACACCCTTGAGAAGATGGCTTGGCATATGCTAAGTATTCAGTAAGCATCTGCGGCTGCTATTGTCACTGTAGTAACTATTATTATTCAAGATCGTAAAGGAGGCATGCAATAGAGGCCGTTACATAGTTAAAGTCAGCACCCTGTTCAGTCTGCTCAATGCTTTGGGCAAGCTTCTGGGACCTAGAGTTCCATGAGAGGGATGATTTTTTGTTGTTGTTGATGTTGTTTTATTTTCATTTTTCTAATTAGAAAACGTATCAAACACATCACAAAGTATATAGAAGTACAGAATTAATACCTATATATCCACCAGCCAGCTTAAAAATAAAACTTTACAACAATTCAACAGTTGAAGCATCTTAAGGCGTTTTGGTTCTGATGTCTTTATCATTGTTCTGCACCAGTTTTTTTCCAAGTGAGCCACTTGGGAGCCACTTCTATGGGGTGCCAACAGGTGTTATGTGGGGAAAAGGTTGGGGGATTCTGTTCAAGTAAGTTTAGGAAGTCCTCGGTTTTTATGAAGTTACATATGATTCTGTTCCGCAGAATTTGCTCAAAGCCTTCCAAACTGAACACAGGCATCCCTTTTTGTGCCATGTGTTTTGGGACTATGTTTCATATAAAACAGTTTTGGAAACACTAATCTATGTTATACTATTGCATCAACTCCAAAAAGTACCAGTAACCTGATAATTTTCACATCATTCAAAAAGGATGAGTTAACTTTAAATATTGAATAAAAATAGGGCATAATAATTAATAATCTTAGGGCCAAGAAGATCAGAGCCAAATGGGCAGTCCAACTTTATAACCATGGAGTTATGGCATGATTATTTACATTCCAATTTTCTTCATAATTTTGCTATTTTATTTCATCCATGCTTTCCCTGAGCTTGACGTTTATTTATTTTTAATTGTCATTGTATTTTATGTTACTGTAAGCCCTCTCAAATCCCTTGTGGAACAAGATAGGGAATAAATTCATTAAACTTAAATGAAGTATAACTAATTGTCTTCATTTGAAAATGCTTTATTTTACAATGCTGATTGCAAAATGACTATTGAACATTTCTTTTGGTTCTTTTCAAATTTAACATTGATTAATACTGAGATTAGGCCTTTTAGTATTGACGTAAATCAGAAATTGGATGACAGCCATACCATACTTATAAATTCAGTCATTTCAAGGTTATGTTGTGGTAGCAGTCTGGGTTGGTGATGATCTGATGGATTGGAAGATGGGTGGGGAAAAGCTGCTTGGAGCAGTTGGTCCTTGAGCTGTGATTTAAAGAGGAGAAAGTTGTGGTTTGGTTGTTGTTCCATAGATATGGAAAAAATTGAGCAAAGGCTCACAGCCAGGAGAGGAAGAACCAGTGGAAGGAACCACATGACAATAAATTTAGTTGGTGTGGAAGGTGAAGGCTAGGTTAGAGGAGGAGATGAAAGCAGTCAGAAAGGGCGAGTCAAGCTGGGAGAGGCCTTTGAAAGAAATATTCGGAAAATTGTGTTTGACTCAAAGAGTAATAGGAAGTCAATGTAAGGCTACAGTTCATCAGAGGATATGGTCAGAATGATGAACAAGGAAAACAAAAGGAGGAAAGAAATGACTTTGGAAATTGTAGCCCTACAAGCATAATTTATGTTCCAGTAAATATCATATAATCTGTTTGAAAACAAGTAAACCGTAATTTGTTGAGTGGATGGATATATGAATGATAAGTGAACAAATGGTCATGCTGACGGAGGTGGGCAGTTCAGCTTACAGAACTCAGGTGTTAAGTGCCCATAATCATGAAGGTGGTTTATCAAAGACTCCCCATGGGAAAGTCAAGAGGAATGCTACTACTAATGATTATATCCATATTTACACACATACATAATGTCAGGCATTGCTCTGATAAAGCTATAGTAAAAGAGGTGAGGTAGGGAATGTCCTTGTCTTTAGAGATCTTAAATTTTAGAGGTAACACATTGATACCTGTTCAACAGATTCTCACTGAGTACCTCGTACTGGCCAGAATATGCCGTGTGCTGGCGGAACAAAAGATGCAGTTCCCACAGAGCTTCCAGTCTACCAGGATCTAAAACAGGGGCAGACAACTAACATTGAATGTAAGAAGAATCTCTGTAGGGAAAATCACGGAGAGCCAGAGCAGACAGAATAGAGTGAACTGTGTTTCTAAAACTCAGGGGAGTTATGACTGTGATAGAAGAACTATGGACATCTCGGCAGGAGTGGGGGAGAGCCCCACGGGGCATGCTCGAATAATAATAATGGATCATTAAATTGCTTTCTAAAGAGGTCGAGGCTGGTTATCTTCGGGGCTTTTCTTTTGCTTAACGGGGGATGCAAATGTGATGCTAGAGGGAAACTGTTCACAGGCAACAGAAGGGAAGCTAACTGCTGGCTGTTTCAAGAGTTTTCCCTTCATATTGTTCCTGGACGTAGCATATGGCTTCTCCTCTATAGAAACATTTAAAGATGATTGATTTGAAGAGGCTCCCATGGTCAGCTTGTATTTCTTGATCTTGATTCCATTCTGCAGTGTATTGTTGGGTTGGGGCTGGGAAGTGGACAGTGCTTGAAGATATAGTCATCCAGAATGACCAAAGGACCCATGGTCCCAGGGGCCAAGGGCCAGAGGATGCTTTGAAAGGCGTGTGGTAAGAAGAAACTCCGGAAGAGACTGCCTAAAGCTTTACACCTGTCTTACTGTATGTGGGCAGTGTGTTGCTCTTTCCGTAGGCTGTTTGTCTCTGTGCTCTTAAAATGATCTTTGGGGCACCTTGGCTGCTCACAGACATTCTCTGAAGTAGATATGGTGCTGATGGAGAAGAGAAAGTCAGGAGAAGTCAGGAGTCAGGCTTCTTATTCAGAGCCCTTTTAGATCCAATTAACAGAACCTAACCAAACTAGTTTGTGAAAAAAGGAGACTCCTCCTCCTTCCACCTCTTCCTCATACATTAATAACTAAAAAGCTTAGAAACGGGTGTACAATGCACTGTTTTTGTCTCCCCCCCGGATTCATATGCTGAAGCCCTAATCCCAATGTGACGGTATTATGAGATGGGGCCTTTGGGAGGTAATTATTTTAAGGGGGTAGAGCCCTTATGAATGGGATTAGTACCCTTATAAGAAGGGGTCCAAAAGCTCCTGGTTCTCTTTCTGCCATGTGAGGATACGAGGAGAAGTGTGTTATCCTCAACCTGGAAGAGGACCCTCATCAGAACTTGACCATGCTGGCACCCTGATCTTGGATTTCCCAGCCTCCGGAGCTTTGAAAAAAAAAAAATGTTTGTTGCTTAAGCCACCCAGTACATTGTAATTTGTTATAAGAGCCTGAACCGACTAAAACAAGGTGGATCCAGGGCAGGGCATAAATCATGGTGTCAGGATTATCATTTTTCATCTCTGGTCTCTTTATAACTTGGCTTTGTTCCTTCCTATCCTGCACAGCTTCTTTCATGCAGGTAGGGAGATACTGAATACGAAAAATGTAGACATATTTCCTACAACCCAAGACTGGAAAGGAAGCAAGAACATCATTTTCATTATGCTCATCAGAAAACTCTAGTGAAAACTCCAACTGGCTATTTTTGACAATGTGCCCATCTCTAAACCAATCACTATGGTCAGGGATATTAGAGTTCTCTGTTTGACCAAATCATGGTCAATTGGACCATGATCATGGTCAAAGTGGATCATTTTCCACTTTGTGGACTGGAAGTTTGTGTTAACCCTCCTGTCCCCCCAAAAAGCATGGAATAGAGAAAGAGTGGATCCCTTGGGGGGAAGATACTGCTATGAGATAATTTAAAGAAAAGTAAAATAATGACTTTGATACAGATATATAAATGCACATATGTTAAAGATTTATTATACTCACTCATCAATAGGAGAAAAAAAAGAAACTGATAAGGGATTTTGAAATAAATGTGAAAATGGAGGCAAAACTATTTTTTTCCACAGTGAGAGGAAAGAAGTCAATCAAACCTTTACCAAATTGGAAAATATCATAGATAAGAATTATTTTGCATTGCTCTCAGTTACCTACAAGTCACAGAGGTGTAAAGTAGCTCCCACAGTGTCAGAACCTGATAATTCAGAGGGGTTTCCTCTAGAGTCCAGTTGCATAGTTTTGAACTGAAAGCACAAATATTTTGCCTACACCAAGCAGACAAATAACATGTGTTCACTAAACAAGGGGTATAGTATTTGAGGGAGAAATATTTTCCAGGTGATACCAGCAGAAAGCTTACCTAAATTTGGTTACAGTAGGTAATCTATTTGTTCCTTGAAATCGGGTCTATGCCTCAGTTCTCTCTGTGTCTTCTGGACATAACACATGAGAGATGTTTATTAAGTGTGTGAGATGAATGTCGAATAGGACACCTGCTGTGTGGACTTCCTCTGAAACAACAGAAAATCATCCCCACCTTAGGTTGCTCATATATAACTTAGAACCATTTCTGGAGCTCTTCGTTCTCAGCTAGCAGGAAAGTCCTGCAATTTTATTGCTACAAAGTATATTGCACGCATGTAAAACATTAGAAACTTGGATTTGTGGATTTAATAGTACTCTATGTATCATAGAGTACCCAAGGTTAATTTTGGTTTTGCATAGACATTATTTATATAGTGATTGGCTACAGTAACACTAAAGCATGAGGAATTATTGTTGTTGCCATTATAGCTACGGTAAAAAAAAAAAAACAACAACCTAGTCAACAGTAAAAGATGATAGAAACTGGAATTTGCATTAAACTACAGTCTATATTGAATGCAAGCAAATGCAACTTCTAACTTCAACCAATAAAATGTTTCCAAGGGATCTAGTCTCTCTCAGTCAATGAGATACATATTTACTAGACAATAGGTAGCATGCTTCTGGGCCAGCCCTCAAAGGAAAACATGAACTAAATAGGAAATAAAGGTTAAAAATGTATGGAGAATAAGAA
>CAUYSK010025743.1:0-16393 GCA_963575035.1 Avahi laniger | reverse complement strand
GGAGGCTGAGACAGTAGGATCGCTTGAGCCCAGGAGTTTGAGGTTGCTGTGAGCTAGGCTGACGCCACGGCACTTGCTCCAGGCAAGAGAGTGAGACTCTGTCTCAAAAAAAAAAAAAAAAAAAATAGTAATCTTAACCTTCACATAAAAGGGATGGGGTTACGTGTGCCCATCTGTGTTCTAGATCACTTGAGATGGCGTTCTTTTATTCATGCACTGAATATTTATCAAATCTCTACCCTATGAATTAGCTAACACTTATAAAGCACTTAGAACAGTGCCTGGCACATAGTAAACACTTTGCTCTGAGGGTGATTATGATGTTCCAGGCATTAAGGTGTGCAGGCTCAGTGCTGGTATAATGATGAGCAAGGTAGATATGGTTTTTGCTTATATGGGGCTTATGGTCTAGCTGGGAGAAGAGTGTGGGTGGGTCTTCTTATCATCTTGTATTTTGGCTTTCCTCAGATGCTTTCTTCACATGTCGAAAAAATGCCCTCCTGGCGAAGAGCTCGTCCCCCCAGGTAGAGGGCAACTTTGCCATGGCTCCTCGAGGCCCTGACCAGGAAGAGTGTGAGGGCCTGCTAAAGCAGTGGCGAGAAGAAGGATCAAACCAGGTGCTCTCAACTGCAAGTGAGGGTCCCCTTGCAGATAAGGGACTCGCCCAGAGCAGCTTGGCACTTCTGATGGATAATTCTGGAAAACAGGATGCTTCTCCAGAGGAAAAGTGGTCCAGTAGGCAGCTGAGTGACCTGCGGGAAGCAGAGAACCTGGATGAGCCTTTCCCCGAGATGCTAGGAGAGGAGCCACTGCCAGAGGTTGAGGGCCCCATGTGGGCAGCTGTCCCCATGCAGACGGCCCCCCAGTATGCAGACTGTGCTGTTCTCCCAATGGGTGCCCTGGCTGCAGAGCAATGGGAAGAGGACCCTGCAGTGGTGGCCTGGAGCATAGCACCTGAGCCTATGCCCCAGGAAGAGACTCCCCTCTGGCCCTTTGAGGGCCTGGGGCAGTTGCAGCCTCCGCCAATGGAAATACCCTATCATGGTGAGTCTGATAGCTGGCTAAGTTAGCCAGAGCAGCATGTTGTCTCGGGGGGTGGGCAGACCATTGATAAAGAGAAGGTTCTCTGGTGGGGAGCTCTGCTAGTGCAATCTGCTTTTTCTGCAGATCTTGCAGTGTCATATTTAGAGGGAATTTACAGATCATCTCATCCAGCCCCAAGGTCTGACAGATGAAATAATCACAGTGCAGAGGACGTGCCTAAAGTTATACAGCTAGGCAGTGAAGAACTGAAGCCAGATCCTAGCTCTAATTCTCCATGTTGTCATTTCTCTGAAGGTGACCCAAGGGTTTTCTGGGGATAAGAGTGGAGAGGTCTCAGGGCCTCTGCTCTGCCTTAACTTCAATAACTCTTTTATTTGTGTTACATATTGGGAGTCCATTAAAATTTGAAGAAAGAGTAATGTGGCTCAAATAGGTTTTAAATTTGCTATGCTGCCATATGCTATAGCGGAGATGGGGGACACATTGTGGTCTCTAGCCCCACGGACTTTTCCAGGTTTAGGGGTCAGAAAACACCCAAGGCTGAAATTACTCTAGAAATTTCTTTAACCTCAGGTGACTATTAAGCACACCCATCTGAGTGATTCTCCAGAGAGTCATGGATTTATCAAAAGTGAGAGATTATCAGCCTATAAATACTTGTGGAGCATCTATGAGGTGCTAGGCGCTGGGGATACAGTGGTGAATGGGCCAAGATTGTCTCTGGCTTTGTACCATCTAGTCTGAAGACTGTCCTTAGAGTGCTGCTTAAATCACCACAGAGAGGGATAGGTGACAGGGAAGATGGAAAAAGGAACTTCAGGCATACTATTACTGAGTCAGGAGTGGAGACAGCAGTGCCTCTCGATAACATGTGCTTGTCATGGAACTGTTCTTCCAACCCCTTTGCAGAAATCTTGTGGCGAGAATGGGAGGATTTCTCCACTACCCAGCCAGATGCTCAGGGCCTGGAGGCAGGGGATGGCCCTCAATTCCAGTTCACTCTGATGTCTTATAACATCCTGGCTCAGGACCTGATGCAGCAGAGCTCAGAGCTCTATCTGCATTGCCATCCGGACATTCTCAACTGGAACTATCGCTTCTCCAACCTCATGCAGGAATTCCAGCACTGGGACCCCGATGTGAGTGAAGAGAGGGAAGTGCCATCTTGAATTGCTGCTGGATCTAGGCTGTTTCCAAATGCTCTTAGAAGATGAGTTCAAGCCCATAGTTGTTCAGATCACTAGAGTCCTGCCTAGGCTGGAGCTTGCCTGCCTGGAGTCAATGAATTTTTGGCAGATGCTGAGAAGACTTTCCCTAGGTGTGCACTTTCCAGCCCCTTTATGCAGGGAGGGAGACTTGAGGGATTCAAGGAGCAGGAAAATCCAGCACGCATATCTGGTCTCCTCAGCTTAAGTCTGGGCCTTTTCTGGCTGTTGGTGACTGGGAAGAGTGAGCCCTGTGGGAAGTTTCAATGTGACCCTACCTGAGATCTGCAGCAGCTTTCCACCTGGCTTTCGTGCTTGTTCCTCGAGGGTGGGAGTCACATTCTAGCACTCTGGCTTGATTGGTTTCCTTGTCAATTTCCCAGATCCTGTGCCTCCAGGAAGTCCAGGAAGATCATTACTGGGAGCAGCTGGAGCCTTCTCTGCGAATGATGGGTAATGTAGCTCCCTGGCATCTTTGCCAGCCTTTCTTCCTACAGTCCTGTCTACTCTCTCCTGAAGACCCCATCTTTTTCTTCTTAGTAAACCCTCAGTCTCACCTGTGAGCTAGCTCCTTCTATGTGTGGGTGAGAAAGTAAAGTTTTGCAGTTTCTAAAGCAATTCTGACCTGTATTGCCATTTAATCCTTAAAGTAACCAATGTGGTGAGACTGAGTATTATTACCCCAGATGAGGAAACTGAAGTTCTGAAGATTTGGGTGACTTCCTTAAAATCACAAAGCTACAAAGATAGTAGATGTGGAGCTGGAATTCCAACTTGTCTGACTCCAGATTCCATGTCCTGTTAAATTCCTGTCATGTTATATTGCTGTAGACCCTTCCTTCCCTCCATCCCCTTTCAACCCCTCAGTCATTTGGTTACAACTGTAAGGGAACCTCTGAGTAGCCAAGGAAGTGGCAAGAGTGGCTCCCCATAACAAGTTGTAGGAACAATGCCCTAGGCATGCACACCTGGGCTGCTACTGCTGCTTGGAAGATGCTCAGGCTTTGAGGTCTCTGACCCAGCTCCTTGGTGGGGTTTTCCTTGCAGGCTTCACTTGTTTCTATAAGAGGAGGACTGGGTGTAAAACGGATGGTTGTGCTATCTGCTACAAGCCCACCAGATTCCGTCTGCTCTGCGCCAGCCCTGTGGAGTACTTCCGGCCTGGCTTGGAGCTCCTCAATCGGGACAACGTGGGCTTAGTGTTGCTGCTGCAGCCACTAGTCCCAGAAGGCCTGGGGCAAGTCTCAGTGGCCCCCCTGTGTGTGGCAAATACCCACGTCCTTTACAACCCACGCAGGGGTGACGTCAAGCTGGCCCAGATGGCCATTCTCCTGGCAGAAGTGGACAAGGTGGCCAGATTGTCAGATGGCAGCCACTGCCCCATCATCTTGTGCGGGGACCTGAATTCTGTCCCCGATTCACCTCTCTACAACTTCATCAGGGACGGAGAGCTCCAGTACCATGGGATGCCAGCCTGGAAGGTGAAGTGGGAGAGGCTACTGTGGGGGTCGGAACATGGTCTAGGGGAGAGATTCAGGTGTTGGCATCCAGTGGCTGCTTCTGTGGCAGGGACCTCAGTTACACCTGTTCTGGCTCCTTCCTGCTTTTTCTTGTTATGTTGAATAGCTTGTTCCCAAGGCTGGAAGCTAGGAACTCTTAAGTACTTTGGCATATTGGAATCCTTTCTGTTTTTATCATTAATTTAATTCACAGGTAATACATAAGTACATACTTGCAAGAATTCAAACATTATAAAATAAAACACAAGCCTCCTTTATTACTTACATTCCCTACCCTCTCCTCTTAGAGTCAGGTAACGACTGTTCTAAGTTTGGTGGCCATCTTCTAGATTGTTTTCTATACGTTTACAGTGATATCTGTGTTCCTATGTTATTGTAATCAAAATTTATATTTATTAAGCACTTACTGTGTCCCAGGGACATTTTAAGTACTTTACATGTATTAACTTATTTTTATAATTTGTGTTATCGCTTCCATTGTGTAAATAAGAAAACTAAGGTGCAGACAAGTTAAGTAATTTGCTCTAGGTTATGCAAGTCATTAGTGGTGGAGCCAAGATTTGTAACCAGGTGGTCTGGCCCTGGAGCTTTTGCCCTCAAATACTATACTGTAATTGCTTATAACAGCTAATTGGTATCTATAATGTGTATTTTATAAACATGATATGCTATTGTATGTTTCATTTGTAGCTTGTTTTTTTTTTTTTTGCTCAATAATTTGGATCTTTCTCATTCCTTCTAACTGCCGAATGTTGATAGGTTAGATATCTCATAGTTCAATCAGCTTGTGCTGATTTCTTTATATGTCACTAAATCTTCTTGTTCCTCAGTTTTGCCCCTACTGATCCAACCTATTGCTTAATTTCTGGCAAGGCACAGGGGAAAAAGGACACAAAATGATTGAATTATTGTTGAGCACTTTGGGATTTATGTTAATGAGGTTACTCAAGTGCCAGCAATGTCCTAGTTGCCAAGTGCGCAGAGAAAGGCATCATCTTGCACTGAAGGAGCTATAATCAAGGAGCTCAGGGAATGGGAAGAAGAATTTACTATGTGCCTGCCATGTGACAGGCACTGTTTGGCATAGTAAATGAGAGCACTTGCTTTGACGCCAGATGGTCCTGGGTTCAAATCCCTGCTCTGCCCCCCTGGGCAGGTTACTTAACTTTCTTAAGTTCCATTTGCCTCATTTGTACTTCAGGGATAAAATGCAACCTGCTTCAGAAGTGTTTTTTGTTTTTGGGTGGATTAAACAATGCATGTAAAGTGCTTTCCAAGACCTGGTTCAAAGGAAGCAGTCAACAACTGGTAGTGGTTAGTATTAAGATTCTTAATTGTACGTGGTATTATTATCCCATTTTATAGTAGAGGTTATTGAACCCAAGAGAGTTAACTAATTTGCCCAAAGTCACACAGCTATTAATGGCCATTAAATTCCAGGTTTATTTTACTTCAGTTTACATATTGAAAATTTATGCCCTTGAAGGGCAGAGGGATTATGTCTTATCACCGCTCTATCCCCAGCACTTAGCTAGTGTCTCTTGGCATTCAAATATCTGTTGTTGTTAAATGCAATAAAGGGGATTTTGCTACACACGTTGGAGATATGCAGATGACTGATGTTGCCGAATGTTTCCCCTACTACGTTCTGTCCGTTCCCAGGCTGCTCATTGGCTTTGACCGAGGATGGTGACAGAGATACGGTAAAGTGCTTTGGTGCATTTCCCATTTGGTTTGACCCTGTGGTTTCCCAATAATAGGTTCAAGATATTAGACTTTGATCTAGAAGATCCCAAGATCAGGATAAACCTTTTCCTGTTGCAAGTTAAAACCCCTGAGAGTTGATATTTCCAGTGGAGAATTGTGTAGATTTTTCTGAGGTGAAATTTAGGGAACCACACATTCCTGCAATTCTATTCTCCTTGACTCATGTACCTTACTCTTTTAATTCTCATTCCTGTCTCATGGACATTTCAGTTTCTAGTGAAAAAGTAGTGGTCGAATTAGCTCCTTATTTTTAACCTTCCCCTGAGACTCATGTGGCTTGCTTATACCGTGTGTGTAGTGTGTGATTGTGAGTGTTTGTATTTGTCCACATGTCCCAAAACTTGGGCTCTTATTTCCTTTTTCTTGGTTTCCTCATTCCCACCCTGCTCTTTGCTTACAGGTATCTGGACAGGAAGACTTCTCCCACCAGCTTTACCAGAGGAAGCTGCAGGCCCCCCTGTGGCCCAGCTCCCTGGGCATCACCGATTGCTGTCAGTATGTCACCTCCTGTCACCCCAAGAGATCAGGTGAGCATGTGTCACGTTCATGTTTTTATGCCAATTTTGGGAGAAAGCTGGCACCTTAATGACAAGAGAAAGTGTGATCCCTTCAGTTCTCTTAGCAAATTCCTGTTTTTTTTTGTCCTCCCCATTGCCACCCCTTAAAATGGACTTTAAATTATTGCTGCTGGAAAGTCTTGTCATTAGAGCCAGACTTCCTTTATGTCTTTATTTCTTGGTACTAAGGGGATCTCAGCATGTGACTCCTTTTCCTTTCTTTCACTACATACGTGGCTTTTCCTGGTTTACAGAGAGACGTAAATATGGCCGAGACTTCCTGTTACGTTTTCGCTTCTGCAACATCGCTTGTCAGCGACCAGTGGGGCTGGTTCTCATGGAAGGAGTGACAGATACTAAGCCAGGTAATGGAAACTAAGCCTGTTTTCTTGATTTTCTTTCTTCCTTGCCCCTGATCTTTGTCAGTTATGTGGTTTTGTACTCTTTCCTAGATAGGATTCTTAGAGATGAGCTTTTGGTAATAAGTAGACTTAGAATGAAGGTCACTTGAGTTTGGTGGCCATATGCGTACATGGATATGTAATGCGGTAAGAGCACTGGACCAGGAATCAAGAGAGCTGGATTCTAACTAGCTCTGAGACCTTGAGTAAACCATTTAACCTTTTTAGGCTTATAAAGTTTATATAGGGGAGAAGATACACATGATGGGACTTTGAAAATCATACGGTGATTGTTGTAATAAAAAGTTGGTACTACTGAGAATTTCCACATTGAATACTTGACATTCTCCCCTTCATGTCTCTGAAACCAGTCCAAAGCAACAAGGAGTATGGGAAAAAATTCAAGCTTCATCTTTGGAAAACTAGGAGACTTGAAGATATCTGAAACCATAAACCACAACACAGAAGAAGTACAGGAGATCATGCAGGGTTGCTGGAGGAAGTTTGGAGAGACTTATCTGTGGAGCTGTATGGATCTCAAAGAACCAGTAGAGTGCATTTCTCCAAGTGAGGAGTGTGCCTTGAGGCACAAAACGAAAATCCTTTGTTTTTTCAACAAGAATAGAATGCACAGGTGGCAGCAGAAGAATGTCTGGACCTGTTTTGATCCTGAGAGGCAGTGGAAGAAGGACTGATCAAGGAATCAAGCCATATTTGCATTAAGCAGTCTGTGCAAGTGGTAGAGGGGAGATGGCATACTTACAGAGCTGCATATCTCTTTCAGTTGGGGAAGAGTAAAGATTAAAAGGACTCTTATGCAGTGCTGTATCATAAGGAAGATTCCGGATACTTCAAATGCATACCCAGTTGTTCCCTTATATAAACTTCGTACAGGTAGCTGGTGCAGAAAAACCTCAACCAATTCAAAGCTAGGCTTGCCCGAAAGGAACAACATGGGATCTTTACTAAAATACTGTAAGAAAAAAAGGAGGAAGGAATGGGAAAACAAGAGGCAGATAAAAAAATACTTAACTTTAAAGATTAAAAATTGCTGTCCTGAGCACATGGAAATTATGATTATTTTCCTGTGAATAGACAAATGAAGCAATTGCCTTTATAAAAGAAGAGCACAAAAACAAAAGTAACTGCTTTTATAAAATAAATTCAGACACCTGGCAAGACTTTAGGAGATGAAATTTAAGCTGCAGAGCTCAGAAAAGAAGTGGAATAAAAATTACAAAAAATGAAGACAAAATTAAATGCAGCACAAGTGGAAATAGATACTGCTGAAAACAAGGCAAGAGACTGAGTCAGAAAATCAAAACAAAACAAAAAACCAAGCAAAATGAAATAGAAGTAAAAGGAGAAAAGGGATTAAAGAGAAAATGACAGTAGTAAAAGATAAAGGAAATTAAAAATACACATAATTGGAGTTCACAAAGATAACCAATATAATGGCTCAAAAGGAGTATTTAAATATTTAAGAAAGATTTTCCCAAAATGAAAAGATCTGAATTTTCAGACTGAGGACATATTATGTCTCAGTAAAAAATGATGTGGGAGAATCAATACTAAGACATCCTGTTGAAGTTATTAGAAATCAAGGATAAAAGAATCCTTTGGGCAGTTGCACCAGGAGGTTGAGCTGCCTTTAAATGTAATAGTACTCAATTGACTTCAGACTTCTTAACATTACATCCGACCCTAGAAGACAGTGGATCAAGGCTCAAGGAAAGAAGGTATGGCTCAAGCATTTTATACAGCCTTTCATGAAGAAACTACTAGAGGAATAACTGAAGGCAACTAAGCACTAGCTGGGATAACTGTTCTAAAAGGACTGGTGGTGAACACTGAATTTATTTTTTTCTTATAGGAATTTAATTTGAATTAGCAATTTGCATAGAGCAGTGAACATATCAATGGCTCAATATCCTTTTAATTGCAAAGCTAAAGTATCATTACAGCTGTGCAGATAGCAATAATAATAGTGATGGCCACCCTGTATTGAGCAACTAGCATACACAGGAACTGGAATAAATGCTTGTATCAGTCAGGCTCAGGCAGGGGAGCAGTGGCTCAAGGTTTTAAGATAACAAAATCCTAAAGTTAAACAGTAACGGGATCCCACGTAGACAATTTCATCTTAAGAATAAGTTATTTAAATCAGTGATGTACTTGAATGAAACATAAAAATAAGCACTTCAATATAACAACAAAATTAAACCAAGAACCTTTAAAACACATACTGACAATCACTTTGTAAGTAGAAAAGACCCATTCTATAGGGAGGAACTACCCAGCTCACTAACAGTGCAAGATAACAGTACTATTTACAAAATTGGGATTAGATTTGGGTAAACACACCTATTCACCACATACCATGAACATGCCCTTTCATTTGTTCAGTGCTCCCACCTGGGGCTAAACAGGCTCCTGATAAATCTCTTAAAGACTCCAAATCTAAAAAACTATACTTATTTTTAAAAGGCTGTGAGTGGAAGTCTTAAGTGTAGTACAAGGAGATCATAATGTGAGAGTTCTTTATTCTAGAGGATCTGTCTGGATATGCTAACAAATAATATTTCTAGTTCATCCAACCCAACTATGCATATCAAAACATGCCAATTTGACTGTGTCATTAACTTTGATGGGGAGGATATTTAAACTGAAACCGCACAGTATCTGGAAAACGACAACAAAAATACCATATATTTGTGGGATTAGCTAAACCAGTGTTCAATGAAAAATTCATAAAATTATTAATAAATAGAATATTTAGAATCATTGAATTATACTAATAGATATGAAAGGATGAAAGTAAGTAAATTAAGCATCCAATTCAAGAAATTAGAAAAAAGGAATGGAAAGAAAGCAAAGGAAAGAAGATTAAAATGGGAATAATTTAGAAAACAGAAGAACTAATAAGCTCTTAAGGGTGGTTGTTTGCGTGAGAAACAGCTGTCAATTAAATAAGCCCTATTTAAGGCGGGGGGAAGAAATAGGAACAAGTGTCCAGATGCAGAAGAAAAAATAGTAAGAGATTTTTTTGCTCAATTAAGTGTAAAAGAAATTGAAAATTTAGATAATATATAAGTGTAACTTACTAAAACTGATTCCAGGGAAGATTTGTCTAAATAGACTAATTTCCATGGGGGAAAAATAATAGAAAAAATTCTCAGAGATGCAGTCCCTCCAGTACACTAGGCTCAGATTGACCAGGGAATGTCCTCAAACCTTTAAAGAACTTATAATTCCTTTACTATTTAAGTTGTTACAGAGCACAGAGGAAGAAAGGGGCCAAGTTGTTTTTATGAAACAAGTATATTGACACCAGCACCTGACAGTAATTACACAGAAAAAGAAAACTGCACACTCTAATATTCTCCATCTGTGAATATTGATGCAGAAATTTTAAATAGAAGATTAGGAAATAGAATCTAACAGCACATTGAAAGAGCAATATACCATGACAAATTGGAGTTTATTAAAAAATAAGGATAGTTCAATATTGGGAAATCTATTAATATAATTTATCAAGCATATATATGAAATCTATTAAAATATATGAAACCCATGTCATCCTCTCTAAGATGTTGAAGAGACATTTGTTAACATTCAGCTTCTATTCTGGATTCTTTTAAAATGAACTCTCTTAAATTAAGGAAAAAAATGGGTATTTCCTTACATTGTTGAAATATATCTATCTCAGCTCCAAAATCAGCATCTTACTTAAAAAAAGAAGCTCTAGCAGCATTCCTGTTAAAGTTAAGAGCAGAACAAGGATGACACTGTTATTGTTTAACTGTGTTTGGAGATACTAGCCAACAGAATTAGAAATAGAAATATAAGTAAGAAAACAGAAGTGTGAAAATGAAAAGGAGGGGGTAAATTATTACTTGCTGATGATATCATTATATAACTGGTGATCCAAGAGAACTAAAATCAGCATCAAGCACTGAGGTGATTCTGGAAAGTAGCTGGGTACAAGATTAATATGTAGAAATTAGTATTCATATGTAAAAATACTGATATATTAAAAGATATAATAAAAGACCTTATTTGTAATAGCAACAAAAATTATAGAAATAAATTTGACAGGAAAAATGTAACGTATATAAAGGAACATTTCATTTCATCTAAATTTTCCAATTTATTGGCATGAAGTTGTCCATAGCATTCCCTTTTCCTTTTATTTAAACAGCATCACTGAGATGAAATTCGCGTGTCATAAAATCCACCCATTTAAAGTATGCATTCAGAATTGTATAGCCATTACCACAATCTAATTTTAGAACATTCTCATCACCCACAAAAGAAACTGTGTACCCATTAACAGTCACTTTCCATTCATCTCTCCCCTTGTCAAAACTCAGTTGACCCCAGATACATGGGTCTCTGGACTCTTAATTCCATTCCATTCATCTGTGTCCATCCTTAATGTCAGTTACCACACTCTTCTTTTGTTTTTTTGTTTTTGTTTTTTTGAGGAGGAAGGAAAAAATTATGGAATCCTTCACGAATTTGCGTGCCATTCTTCTGCAGAGGCCATGCTAATCTCTGTATCGTTCTAATTTTAGTATATATGCTGCCGAAGTGAGCACCACACTGTCTGGATTACTATAGTTTTGTATACAGTGTCCCTCCTCCTCCATGGTTTTGTTTTCCTTGGTTTCAGTTACCCATGGTCAACCACAGTTCGAAAATACTTATTTTGAGAGAGATCACATTGGCATAACTTTTATTAAAGTATATTGTTAAAATTGTTCCATTTCATTGTTAATCTTTTAATGTGCCTAATTTATAAATTAAACTTTATCACAGGTGTGCATATGGAGGGTTTGGTACTATCTGTGGTTTCAGGCATCCACTGGGGATCTTGAAATATATCCCCCATAGATAAGGGGGAACTCCTGTACTTTTGAAATAGGAAAGAGTAAATCCTCTGACTTTGTTGTTATTTATTATAGAAGGATTTTTGACTCTTCTCAGTCCTTTCCATTTCCATATGAATTTTAGAATCAGCATGTCAACTTCTGCAAAAAAAGACAGTTGGGATTTTGATAGGGATCTACAAATCTGTAGATCACTTTAGGAAGTATCACCATTTTAACAGTCTTGTCTTACAACCGATGGACATGGGATATCCTTGCATTTATTGTTTCTTTCCATGTTTTGTAGTTTCTAATGCACAAGTCTTACACTATTTTTGTTAAATTTATTCCTAATTATTTTATTCTGCTATTGTAAATGGAATTGTTTTCTTAATTTTGTATTTGGATTCTTTATTGCTAGTGTATAGAGATATGATTTTCGTATATTGATTTTGTATCTTGCAATATTGCTGAACTAATTTGTTAGTTTTAGTAGTTTTTTTAGTGGATTTCTTAGGATTTTCTCCGTATAAGATCATGTCATCTTGCAAATAGAAATAGTGTTTATTACTTCTGCTCCAATCTGTATACCTTTTATTTCTTCTTTTTTCATAATTACCCTGACTAGAACTCTTGGTATAATGTTTAGTAGAAGTGGTGAGAGCAGACACCCTTGTCTTGTTCTTAATCTCAGGGATAAAGCTTTCAGTCTTTCAGCATTAAATATGATAGCTGTGTGTTTTTTGTAGATTCCTTTTATCAGGTTGAGGAAGTTCTATTCCTAGTGTGAGTGTTTTTTAATCATGAAAGGGTGTGGATTTTGTCAAATATTTTTCCTTTGTCTGCTGAGATAATCATGTGGTTTTGTCCTTAAATATTCTATTAATATGATATATCACATTAATTGATTTCAGATATTAAATTAAGCTTACATTCTAGGATAAATCCTACTTGATCACAGTATATAATCATTTTTATATTTTGTAGGATTGGTTTGCTAGTATTTTATTGAGGGGTTTTGCATCTATATTCATAAGTGATATTGATCTGTAGTTTTCTTTTTGATGTTTTATGTAGTTTTGATATCAGAGAAATACCTCATAGAATGACTTGGGAAGTATCTCCCCCTCTTTTATTTTTTGGAAGTGTTTGTGAAGGATTTGTATGAACTTTTCTTTAAATGTTTGGTGAAGCTATCTGAGCCTGGGCTCTTCTTTGTAGGAAGTTTTAAAATGATTAATTCAGTCTCTTTACTTGTTATAGGACTATTCAGATTCTCTACTTCTTCTTTAGTCAGTTTATGAAGTTTGTGTCTTTCTAGGAATTTGTCCATTTTATCTAAGTTATCTAATTTGTTGGTATACAGTTTATAGTATTTGCTTGTAGGTTTTTTTTTTTTTTTTAAGAGAGGATGTTGCTCTGTTGCCTGGTAGTTGTTTATTTTTTATTTCTATATGGTTGGTAGTGATGGCCCATCTTTCTTATTTTAGTAATTTGAGTATTGTTTTGTTCGTCGGTCTACCTAAGGATTGGTCCCTGTTACCCTATTAATGTCAGCAGGATCTGTAGTAATGTTCTCTCTTTCTTGCTGATATTGGTAATTTGTATCTTTTTTTTAAAAAAGCGTGTGTATGGTGTGCATATATGGGTGTATGTATATTTATATATACACATGTGTATATGTATTTATGTGTGTGCATACATACATAGATACATACAGACACAATGGATGGTATATGGTAGCAAATCTCTAGAGGAATTTACCAGGAATTAGCAATGGGTTACTTCTGGAGAGGGGAATTGAGTGGTAGGGGGCAAATGGGAGAGAAACGTCACTGTTATTTTTTCTGCATTTTGATTTTTGTATCATGTAACTATATGACCTATTCCAAAAAACAAACTGAAAAAAAAAAAAGAGTGGTGAGCCAAAGAAGACGATGCCTATGTTAGAGGCCTCTGTAACTGCCTTCTTCGGGTTTTTAACTTTGGTTTATTGTTTTCTTCCTCTCCAAGCTGTTTCTCTTTCCCTTTCCCCTCTGATCCTTCTGGAGCAGTCCAGTCAGGGGTCTGAGAGAGATTTCAGGGTGAGAGGTTCTGACCCTGCTTCACTGTCTGTGGATGAGAAAACCTTTTTCTCTCTGGTCCTCCACAGAGCGACCTGCACGTTGGGCCGAGTCTGTCCTTGAGGAAGACGCATCTGAGCTTGAGCCTGACTTCCCCAGGTAACGTCCTCTCCAGTCCCCTTCAGCTTTCAGTCCAGTCCCTGTCTGGGTGTGAGATTCCCACTGGCTGTCCTGAGGCTGATTTGGGGGAGCGCTTTTTGCTAAGCTCTCTCTTCCCTAATACTTGCTAAGCTTACAGAGTGGCATACAGGTGTGCAGAAGCCAGAGGTGACCCACCCATGTTCTTCGGTGCAGAGCCTATACACTCTTTTGCCAGGCCCACGGACAGGGGTGCACTGGTTATTTTACTGGGTAATAAGAGGAGAGTGAGGGATAAAGGATGTCAGGGGGTCTCAGTATAAATGTATCTGTTTCCAGGCTAATTTTAGCTGAGCCTGCCAGCCTCTCATTAGCATGGGAAGGAATTACTGCGATTGAGGCATTTGGGATTATCCCTTAAAAAAAACTTTATACAACCCACAGAGAAAGTGACTGTGGGAAAATTTAGTAATTTTTGTCTACTGACTTCTCCCTGTCCATCCCTGTAGGACTACAGGTGCCATCCAGCACTGCCTCCACCTGACCTCGGTATATACGCACTTCCTGCCCCAGCATGGCCGCCCAGAGGTCACGACGATGCCCTTGGGTTTGGGAACGACAGTGGATTATATCTTCTTCTCAGCTGAGTCCTACGAGAATGGGAACAGAACTGGTAAGCCTCGGGGATCCTGGGTTCCTGGAAGTCACCCCTGTCCCTGGGAACAGCAAATGGTAGGTCAGGCATTTGGTGGCATAGCTTGGGCTGCTGGGACTCAACCAGCAAAGGGGCAGATTTCATACCTTCCTGGCACTGGTCATCCTCTTCATTTTCCCCATACGCCACTTTCTTGCCTTCTCTCTTTTTATCCTTGTAGCATTAGAAAGAGGTGGGTAGAAGAGTCATTGTCCATCCCTATTTTAGAGGTAAAAACAGAGCTCCAGGAGGTGATTGGGTTTGTTCGGTGGCAGCCACTTAGTGAGGGACTTGGTTGAGACCCTATTTCCTCTCTCCTCACCCCATACCAGTAGTCACAGTGTAGCAGTCTCCCAGCCCCATGCCTATACTGTTTAATGAATGTTTTTTAAAATGTTTGAATTGATTGCCTATGTTTAAAAATCAGATTTTATATCAAAAAGCTAGATTTCTAGCTTTTCTTAGACAATCAGAAGATCTCATAATGCTGAGCCTGGGTGTACACTCCCCAGCTTGCCACAGTCCCCCGGGACCCCCCATCTTCATTCATATTGTCATGGAGTGTCTCTGAGAAAATGAAGCCTCCTGCCCCAGAGGCTGCAGGAGGAGGCGAGGGGGGCGGGACAGCCTGCGCCCACGGAAGGCGTAGTTCCCGGAGGGCCCTGTCCCTGCCTGCCTGTGCCGCGTGGCTGTGGCTGCTTTACCCTGGGCTGCTGCTTTGTGCCGCAGATCAGAGGCTGTATGGAGATGGAACGCTGAAGCTCCTGGGCCGTCTCTCCCTCCTCTCTGAAGAGATTCTCTGGGCTGCCAATGGTTTACCCAACCCCTTCTGCTCTTCAGACCACCTCTGCCTGCTAGCCAGCTTTGGGATGGATGTCACCGCCCCATGACGGGGCTCCCAGGGGAAGAGAGCTTCTCTTCCAGAAGAGCTCACTGGATCAGAGACTGTGGAAATAACCCATGCTTCTGGAAACTTAGATCCAAGAAACTTAACGTCCCCTCCCCTCCCCCTCCTCGTTCCCTTTTTCCCATGGTTAGATTTTCTCCAGGCCTGTCCACGTTCTCTGCCTGTGGTCCCTGCCCCGCCCAAACCTCTGCCTAATCTGTGCCACACACTCAGTGGCCCTGGGAGAGGCAGAAGGGGGGTTCCCCCTTCCTTCCATGTATCCAGCGCTCCCCCTTGATTTTTAATTACCAGGGTTGTGGGAGCTATTGATCTCATTGGTTATTTGCTTTCAGGCCGTTTCTTGGTGGTACCTTCTGACCCGACCTCCTCCCTGCCTTCATGACCTCTGGGCCCAGCCTTCTTGCCAGGCATGCACGTGTGAGATATGTGTAGTGTGTGTGCGTCCTCTTGGGGTGGGACTGTTCTGCACAGCCATGCCTGCCTCTGACCAGCCCACTTCCCACACTGGGGCTGTAGGCCTAGGGGCAGGTTCAGAGCATGACCCAGTGGCTTTGTGCTGCCAGGCAGCAGCGGGGCATGGGCCCTTCTCTCCTGCCTTTGTGTTGCGTTAGGCATTTGTCCTGCCAAGCAGGGCAGGCTCGTCATCCTATGGGCTCTGGGAACAAATGGGCCCCACAGCCTGGAGCCAGCAGATTTGGGGATGTGCTACCTGCCCCAGAGGTACCTTCCAACCCAGAGCTCCCCATAGACCTGGCATGATTTCTCTAGGGCTTATCCCTTTCTCCAGGCTGCCCTGAGGGAGGCAGAAGTTTGAACCCCTGTGTGGGGTTCAGAGGGTTAGGTTAGTGGTGTGAGGTTTAAAACTCTTTTAAGGATGATGGAAAAAGAACCTTCAGGAAACTCTTGTCTCATTGGACTCTGTAGCACACAGAAATGGGGCAAGGGTAGGAGTCCCAGTGGGGAAAGAGCAGATAGGCTCTGTAGCTGCCTCAGCTGGGACTCAAGACCTAAGGGGCTGGTTCTCTTTCCTCTGTACACCTAGGAAGCGGTTTTCTGTTCCCCTCCTCCTACCAGTTTTTACTTTTTGCTACCTCCTGCCTCCCCCATTCCTTTCTGTTTTATCTCTAGAATAGCCTGGTATTTAGCTCAGGCCAAACCATCTCAGCAGAATGGTGGCCTTGGGCAAAAAGTGGTCCAAGAACTTGGGGTGGCTGTGTTTGAGGGTT
>CAUYSK010025741.1:0-18057 GCA_963575035.1 Avahi laniger | reverse complement strand
TTAATATTACGTTATTACTTAAGCATGAAATGTCCAATTTCCTCAAGTACTAAGCTTGACAGTTGATATTTGTGACATTGCACTTTGACACTTCTTGTTTTATGTTTATTGTGAAGGCACATCCTCATTCTTTCAGATGTATGTTTTGGCTTGTCAGTATCCTTTTTTTTTTTTTAATTTTTTAAATTTATTTCAGCATATTATGGGGGTACAGATGTTTCTGTTACATATGTTGCCCTTGCGCCCACCTCCCTCCCTAAGACCGAGTTTCAAATATGTCCATCATTTGGGTGGTGCACATTGCACTCTTTGTGCATGCATATACCCCTCCTCTCCTCCCTTCATGCCTTTTATTTAAGTGTTTTTCCATCTTCAATTAATATTTGTGAGTGGTGAGAGATATGGATACTGTTTCATTCCTCTGCATGTGGCTATCCAATATTCCCAGAACCATTTATTGAATAGAGATTCTTTTCCCCACTGTATACTGTTGTGTGCTTTGTCAAAGATTGGTTGGCTCTGTATGGATGTTTTTTTCTGTTCTGTTCCATTGGTCTACACCTCTATTTTGGAGGGGGCAATATCATGCTGTTTTGGTTACTATAGCTTTGGAGTATAGTTTGAAGTCTGATAATGTGATACCTCCAGGTCAATCTTTTTGCTTAAGATTGCTTTGGCTATTCAGGCTCTTTTCTCATTCCAAATGAAGTGTAGGCTTATTTTTTCTAGATGTGTAAAATATGATGCTGATATTTTGATGGGGACTGCCTTGAATTTGTAAATCACTTTGGGTAGCATGGACATTTTAACAATGTTATTCTATCGATCCATGAACATGATATGTTTTTCCATTTGTTTGTGTCATCTGCGATTTCTTTCCTCAGAGTTTCATAGTTCTCTTTATAGAGATCTTTCTCCTCCTTGGTTAAGTATATTCCTAGGTATTTTATTTTCTTTGTAGCTATTATAAATGGTATAATGAGTCTTTGGTTTGACTCCCAGCTTGACTGCCGTTGGTGTATAGAAATGCCACTGATTTGTGTACATTGATTCTGTAACCTGAGACTTTGCTGAAGTTATTTATCATTTCTAGGAGTCTCTTGGTGAAATGTTTGGGGTTTCATAGACGTAAGATCACATTGCCTACAAAAAGCAATAGGTTGACCTCCTGTTTCCTGATTTGTATACCCTTAATTTCTTTCTTCTGCCTGGTAGTTCTGGCTAGGAATCCCAGTATTATGTTGAATAGAAGCAGTGACAGTGGCCACCCTTTTCTTGTTCTAGTTCTAAAAGGGAATGATTTCAACTTTTCCCTATTCAGTATAGTGTTGGATTTGGATTTTTCATATACGGATTTTATAATTTTGAGATATATTCCATCTATGCCTAGTTTTTTGAGTGTTTTTATCATGAAAGATGCTTTATCTGTATCTATCAAGGTGGTTGTATGATCTTTCCTTTTGCTTCTGTTAATCTGATGAATCACATTTATTATTTACATATATTGAACCATCCTTGCCTCTCTTGGATAAAGCCCACTTGGTCATGGTGGATTATTTTTTTATGTGCTGTTGATTCAATTTGCTAGTATTGTATTAAGTATTTTTGCATCTATATTCATAAGGGATATTGGTCTGTAGTTTTCTTTTTTTGTTTTTCCCTTTCTTATTTTTGGTATAAATGTGATATTGGTCTGGCTTCATAGAATGAGTGGGGAGGATTCTCTCCCTCTTGATGTTATGGAACAATTTCTGCATCTGTGTACCATCACTTCTCTACAGGTCTGGTAAAATTTGGCTGTTAATCCATCTTGCCCAGGGCTTTTTTTATTGTTGGCAGATTTTTTATTACTGCTTTAATCTCACTCCTCATTACTGGTCTATTCAGGAGTTCTATTTCTTCCCTGTTGAGACTTGGGAGTTGTGTGTTTCCAGGAATTTGTCCATTTCCTCTATGTTTTTGAGTTTATGTGCATATAAATTTTCATAGTATTTACAGATAACATTTTGTATTGCTGTGGTATTATTTGTAATGTCTCCTTTTTCATTTCTGATTGAGCTTATTTGGGTCATTTCTCTTCTATTCCTGGTTAATCTATCAAAAGGTCTATCAAAAATAGAGATAGGCTATTTATAATGAATATTAAATTACTTTGCAAACTACAAATTAATGGTAACACAAACATTAATAATAATAGTGTCTAACATTTATTCATTGCTTATTATGTTCTAGGCAAGCTGCTTAATATGTCTGTATACATTATGTTATTAATCCTTGTCTGACCATGATGTATTATAAAACAATCCCACATTTCAGATAAGAAAAGAGAGCCTCAGATAATTTAAATAATTAGCATCAAGCCTCAACTATTAAATGTGTTATCTATAATCCATATTCAAGGTGAAACTGTAGAATAGATATTCTTAAGTATTCTGTGCTTTTATATATATATATAGAGAGAGAGAGAAATTTTTTTCAAAATTTATTCTAAGATATTCAAGCATACATTATTATAGTGCTCTTTCAGTAATAAGTCTGGTATGCTCATGTTATTTGTAGTAATAGGATGAATATTGGATTACAAAGATAGATGATAGGTGTGCATATATATATATATATACACACACACACATACATATTAATGCATATATACAGCAATGTTTCTTTGCTTGGCCAACTTTAGTGTGGCTCCTTAGCGTTTAGCCTTCTCTTAAGCTTATCTGTGTACTTTCTTATAAAATCCAGTTTTAACAAAAGCTCTGCTAAGTCAGCTTAGTGAGAACCCCTCACCCTCACTATCTGATCAGATTCCTCACCCTCCACCATCCTCTAGGCGATGTCTGATGACCCTGGCCTGTCTTCAGCAAAAATCCTGATAGGTCAGTTTATCCAGATTTCTGCTTACCAATTATATTTCCTCTTAGTCATTTTCCATCCACTGACTGCCCCCTACCCTTGGCTATAAATTCCCACTTAACTACATTACATCCACAGTTGAGCCCAAATATTTCTCCCACTGCAATACCCCATTGCAATGGTCCCTGTACCTATCATGACGATCCTAAATATAGTCTTTCTCACTGTGCTTTCACAAGTATCATTGGTTAATTTTCTCTTTTATAATACAAACACACATTAAGCATGAATCATTAAATTACTTGATATTTCTTAACTGAAACAACTATTATATTCCTTAAACAAGATTTCCACTCCTCTAATTGTGAATCCAACAACACAATTCAGGAAATAGTAACTAAATACATAAATCTCTAAATTTACTCATTTTTTTAGTCTCATATACACAGACTGTGATGTATGAATTTTTTTCATTTTGAATTTTAATCTTTTTATATTATTTTCCCCACATATTAGTCTCTTTCAAATTCACTGTATTGTATTCCATCATATTAAGCCTCTCTTTTGTTGAAGGACTTATTGAAAATGCTACTTCTGATTATATCACTCTTATATACAAAACATTTCTATTGCTTCTCTCTACTATAGAAACTTTATGACTCATAAGGCTTTATGTGACCGTAGTCCTTTTTTGCAACTTCTGTCCCTGCTGGTTTCTTCCTTGGCTGCCATGAACATTCCTCTCCTTCATTGATTATGGTTGTACTTCTTGTCTTTGTACTTACTGTGTCACTGAAATACTTTTTAGTGTCTAAGACTGTGTCATCCTTCAAATGCAAGCTCAAAAGTTAATTTATTGGAAGAACTTTCACTTTCAATTACTCTTCTTACTAAATCCCCAATAGGGAATTAAAAAGTTAATCATTTCTCAGTATACTGTCTGTACCTTCTTGTGTCACTGTTATATTTTTCATATTGTATGATAATCCTCTCCATATCTGTCTCCCTCATTAGACTATGCACTAAGGGCAGGGACTCTGACAAAGTCATCCCATTATCTCCTGTATCTTACATATTGTGGCAACTTACATTATTATTCTTATTTTTTTAACAAATAGTGGAATAATTTGAAAGCCATTCAAACCAAAAGACTCAGAGTGGGAGGATATCGACATTTCCATCAAATTTCTAAATCAAAAATATTTTGTCTTTACTTTTTTTTTTCAATTTTGTAGCATTTTTTTTTGAAGCCTTGCTCTTTCTGAATCTATTGAGTGCTGCAGCCCTCTCTGTACTCAGTGCAAGTTAACTTCGGTTGTAGCTTTTATAAATAGTCAACTCTTCCCTCCTCCCCATTTATTACATTTATCTTCTATTTTATTTATATTTTATTTTTTTTATTTTTATTTTAACATATTATGAGGGTACAAATGTTTAGGTTATGTATATTGCCCTTGTCTCCCCCGTCCTGTCCCGAGTCAGAGCTTCAAGCGTGTCCATCCCCCAGAGGGTGCGCCTCACTCTCATTATGTATGTCTATCCCCATCCTCTCCTTCCCCCTCCCATCTGCCTGCCACCTGATGAATGTTCCTATATGTGTACTTAGGTGTTGATCAGTTAAACCCAATTTGATGGTGAGTACATGTGGTGCTTATTTTTCCATTCTTGGGATACTTCACTTGGTAGAATGGGCTCCAGCTCTATCCAGGATAATATAAGAAGTGCTATATCACCATCGTTTCTTATAGCTGAATAGTACTCCATGGTATACATATGCCACATTTTATTAATCCACTCATGTATTGATGGGTACTTGGTTGTTTCCAAATCTTTGCATTTTTATTTGTATTTTTATTTGTATTTTTATTTTTTATTTCAGAATATCATAGGGGGACTTTTTAATTTGAATATTTTTTGATGTCTTATTTCAATAAATACATTACATAATGTATCTCACTCTATTATAAGTTGATTTTATTCCCATTTTGTTTTTAAGTTTTATCGGCAGTTCATAAAAGTTTCGTTTTTGGTGGAATCTTAATATTCTGATTCATTGATTTCCTTGGATTTTACTGATTCCTTATAAAATATGTTTTTTTATTTTCTATTAAAAATATGTGTATTGTTTTTCCTTTGTGTAGGTTTTCCAGCCTCTATGATAATCCTTTTAATATATGGAGCAAGCACCTCACCTCTTTAGACTTCAGTTTCTATCTTTGTAAATAGAAATAATAATAGTTCTTATAGGGTTGCTATGAGGATTAAAAAATCCTAATGTGGAGACCTCTTGGAATAGAGTTTGACATAATATGAATGACTATAAATAAGCGTTTATGGATATTACTGCTATTAAACACTGTGATGCTCTTTTATTCACTCATAGCTAAAATTGAGAGAGATAATTATATGTATCTGAAGAGTCTTTTATTCCTCATCTGTTTAAATCACCATACTAAACTAGATGATCAACGAAGGCCAGATGGAGAGTGATGCAAATAATTAGTTGCAAGACCTTCAGATATTTAAGAAAACCTAATAAAACACATTTGTTTTTTATCCCATATAGTGCAAGTTGTGTTAGGGTATGCTTATAAGATATTGTGCAAAGTACTTTTTAAATTGAATGATGAGTAATTTTTTTTAAATAAATATTTAACAGTTTTTATAGTGGGAGCTGTGCTAGGATGTAGACACAGTGATAAGGAAAATGGACATGGCTCCTGCCCTAACAGAGCTTAAAATCTATTGGGAAATAGGCCTAAAATAAATAATCACATAAAGGATCATATAATCATAAACTGTTATAATTCCTTCCCAGTAGAGATGCAAGATATTGACAGAATATAAAGAGCAACTCAGCGGAGTTTAGATTTCAATGAGCTTCCCTGGTAAATGACACTTACTTTGAATTCCCAAGTAAACACTGGCAAAAGTTGTGGGATGTAGGGACAGCATTTAAGGAGGAAGGAACAATATGCCAAGTGTTGGGCAGCAAGAAACTTACAATATCATAGGAAAGGAAAGGAAGCTATTGTGGCTAGAATAAAGGTGGTTTGGAGGGAGAGTAAGGTAGGGCTGGAGAGGAAAGGCTATGTCAGATCAAGCAGGAGCCTGAAGACTATTGTGTGAAATGTCACCTTTATTCTAATAATGTTTGGAGGCCATTGACGCTCTTTGATTCTGTGTGGTTATTCAATGAAATTTGCATTTCTAGAAGTTTATTAGAAACTAATTAGAATGCCATTTTAACAATCTTAGAAAAGAAATGATGTAAGTTGGGATTAGAATATGGAAGTGGAGATGGAAGGTAAAGCAAGGATAAGGGGAACATCTAAGGGATAATTTATGTATAAACATGGGGAAGTAAGGAAGATAAAGGGGTCAAGCGTGAATACTAGTATTTGACTTCTATAGTAGGATGGATAGTTGTACCATTCTCTAAGATAAAGCACCCATGACAAGGACTAGATTTGGATCCAGGATATTGGGAATTTGGTCTTGGACATGTAGACATTGAGTTGCTTTTGAGACATGCAACTTAAGCTCTATATTAGCTATTGGGATACGGAGCTCTGAAGCTGAGGATAGGTATCTAAGAGAAATAAATGCAAGATTCACTGACAATTGAAGTTATGGATATAAAAAATGGTACACAGAAAAGGAGGCACTGGAAAAATTAACAAGTGAACAAAGGAGGCTCAATCTGCAATCAGGAGGCAGGAGAAAAACAAAGAAGATGTGGTGGCGTCACAAGAGACAAGGAGCAAGACAAGGTACAGTATTTTCAAATTTTTGAGGAAATTCAGCTAAGAATTGAACAATTTTCATCTTATTCATCAATCATAAGATAGTCAGATGACCTACAAAGGACTTATATCGGTGATAGACGGAAAGCTGGATTTGAAAAGGACAAAGGGTTATGAGAAATTAAAAGCAATACACAACTTTTTCAAGTATTTTGCTGCACACAAACATTTAATACATACATAATCGTTTTTTGGTTTGAAATTAGGGAGAAAACTGAATTTCACTATTAATAATAAAGTTTTTCATTTTTCAATATTGATTTAGGAAAACAAACATGATTCAATAGGAATCCTGAATATACTACAAAATTATCATCTTCCAATGTTCTAAAGTGATAATAAGTAAAGAAATAAAGGTAGCCTTCGTTTCTATGAAACCATGCATATAGAATATGTAGAGAATCAAAATAATCGGGAAAGATAATAAATTCGGTGGAGAAAATGAGATGAATAGTAAGAATATATGATATTGAGATGTAGATCTTGAAATGATGAGTCATATGAATATGAATATATATACAGAGAGAGAGAGAGAGAAAGAGCGAGAGGAGTAAATGAGGAACGTGAGCACGTGGTCTTCAATAAAGAGGACATGATGACCACCAGAAAGACTGAGTAAATTTCCAGATTTCCAAAGATAGAGGCAAAACTGTGGTAGAAGGAGTTCTGTGTTTTATGTCGGTTTTTAGAGATCTTGGTTTCATTTGTGGTTCTGATTTCATCTTACTTTTTTAGACAAATATATTTTGAACACTTACTACTTACCAAAGAGCTTATTGAATGCTTTACGTACAATAAATCATTCAATACTTACAAAAACATTGTAAAGAAGGTACGATTTTTGCTTAATTTTAAAATTGGGGAAACAGAGGCTTATAAAAAATATGAATCTTAAAGGGAGGGAAGGGCACTCCTTTAACCTGCATATGGGTGAGGCAAAGTCATAAAGTGTAACTAGAATGTTTGTACCCTCACAATACCTTGGAATAATAAAAAAAAAAATATGAATCTTTTCAAAGCTTTCATAGGTAAGTCAATCAGTATTTAGGTATTGGTCCTGTCATTTCAATAAATTTGAGTTCTTAATCAAAATGAACTAAGCATTACGGTTTATTACATCATTTCTAGTAACACAGCTCACCTTTGCTTTTATGAAAATATCTGATTGGTATATTTGAAGTATGTTTCTTTCGGGAATGCAGAGAACTAAAACAATTTTTTTTTAATTCCCCAATATAATTTTTCCAGCTCTCTTTTATTGAAAAAAACATGGGAGGAAATAGCACAGCTTTCAGATATCTCTAGAGGTTCAAGTTTAGATCCAAAGGGACCTAGGAACTAATAAATCACCAAAATAACTTCAGAATGAGCTCATTGTGAGCCAAGATCATTGCCAAGCAGGTGAGTCAGATGGAGTCTGTATTTCAAGCCAACACCTCCCCTCCACCTGTACCTGAGATCCCCATTAGAAACCTCTCTCTTTGTTGAGCTGTGGCATTAAATGGAATCAGAATGTGTCATAACTCTATTTCATACCTTCATACTGTTTTTAAGCACTTTCTAAAAGATATCTATTTATACTTAAAATACTATTATACTTCATCAATCCTCAGTGTGTGTACTCTCTCTCTCTCTCTTTCTCTCTCTCTCTCCCTCTCTCTCTGTAAATGATCTCCTGCTAGATTAACCAGATAACCTCTTAGAATTTACTCTTATTTCTGGAGCAATACCCACAAAAGAGAGTACTATGTGGCTGATGGAGAAATGAAATGGGAGCAGGTGAGATTTCCTGTCTAAAATTCTCTTATGAAGTTGTTCAGCAATAATGGCTCTCCATTTAAGTGTTAGTAACAAGCTTTGTAAAAATATCTCTTTGGCCTTTGAAAACATTGAACATAAGGTAAAATTTTCCCTCTTAAATAAAGAATGCATATTCACTATAGCGTTTTGAATCCTGAAGTAAAATAGAAACCTATTGGTATATCATTTATCTTATATCACTTCTCAGAAAAAGTGTTTGGCCCTAACCAGGGCTCCAAGGCAATATGACTCAAGCCAGTGCTTCCTAACTTTTTCATGCCATATCATGTCATCTCTGGCGCTTTGAAACCCATAAGGGGGCATCTGGTGGCTGGAATCACCAGGTCTGGACACCTGCAGTACACTGGTGGTACACAGGTGTCTCTGCAGCATGGTTACTAAGCTCTGGTAAAGAAAACAAGCTTGGAGCAGCTCTGGAATACAGGATGCTCAACTTGGAAAAGCTCTAAAAACCCTCCTAAAGCACAAAGCAGTAAATCAAGAAATATCTTGATCAATAGAGCAGTGAACAGGAGAAAGGAGGCTCCCGATGATCATTTGCTTTTTCCGTTTATTGACTAGTTTTTCTGGCAAAGCGTTGCCATTGTATTAGATGCTGAAGGCAAGCCACTCAAAAATTGATATAAGATGGAGATTAATCCATTCTGCAACTATGTTTTGAGAATCTAAATGGGAAAAATTGAATCTAAAGAGACTAGGAGAGAATCAAATAAATGAATGTACATAGTGTTAAAGAATTAATCAACTACCAGAAAAGACCAAAATGATAATTACTGATTAATGTTGGTACTCACTAAAATAATTTAAAAGAAATATTTTCCTTAATACATATGTTTAAGTAAATATCTAAAATTTTTCACCAAAGTTTAAATAGGATGATGTAATTTTTATATGTTATAAATATTGGCATTTAAAAATATATACATATGCATTTAAATGTATACCTAAAATTAAATGTATCTTAATAAAAAATCATTAAAATTACCTACATACAAGGGCTGTCCGGAAAGTATCCAGCAATTGTTAATATAGTGAGAACATATTATATCGCTGGGTACTTTCTGGACAGCCCTCACATGTCTAATTTTAATGAATAATGATTAAAGGAAAATTGTACTTGTATTTGAAATTTGTCTTATTAATGGGACAAGGATTTTATTTATGGTACCTTGATGAAAAGGATTGTCTGAATGCTCAAATTGTTTAGAAATCAGAATATTTTGATACCTGGAGGCAAGAAATAATAAAGTTTCAGATGAATGATAAATATGCCTTTCATTTGTAAAGTGGGCAAATGGTAGATTTTAAAAAGGGAAGATAAAAAAGAACCAAGAGCACAGGTGGGTCTTCTCAGGCAAATCATTTTCATAAAGGAACAGATATAGAAATGGAGGAAGTGGAAACTGATTTTCCTAAGGCTATTCTTGTGCACATAATCACTGTTGAGTCTTTTCCCTAAAACAGAAACAGGCATAGTTCAGTTGGAATTTTGCTGGCTTGGTGGAGTCATGTACTCAAATTAATTCAACCATAGGTTAGGTAAATAAATCCAATTAGAGAAATGAATAATTTTGAAAATAAGACTGAGCTCTACTTGCTATTCCAGTCATTGAATTTGTTTTTAGGCTACTGGCTTTCAAACCTGGGTGTACATTAGAAACTCCTGGAGAGCTTTAAAAATGCTGATGCCTGGTGCCCCCCAGGTGTTCTAATTAAATAGGTATGGAGTAGCTGGGCATTGGGATGGTAAAAGCTCCAAAAGTGATTCCAAAGTAAAGTTTGATGAACAATTTTGCTTTAGGAAAGATACAATGAAGCAAGAAGCATCAGTGCTTATTAAAGAAATCTTGGTTAAAATATGTCAATGATTTTAAATATCTCCTCTAAAAATTGACAGAGATGTGAAAATGTATAAATGGTGAGGCTTTGGGATTGTGATTATTTCAGAACAACCTAAAGAAACTATATTCAAGGCTATGAAGAAAAACTGCTTTTAAAAACTTGGAGGAATTGATAAAATCCACTAGAGAATTGTAACATAGATGTAAAGTCATAAACGCTATATATTGTGAGCATTTTAACAGATTTTCATAAGTAATTTTGTTTCCAAGTCAATTTTAAGTTTATTGAGTTTGGAATTCAAACTCCAGCTTAATATGCAGCTCCACTGTGAATTTTGTTTTTCTACCATAATGCGGTACTTAAACATTCCACTTCACTTAACAGTAAATATTCACCACAGTTGGCATTGATGCATTTGTCTTCCCATATGGCTCCCTCTGATGTGATTTTACATGTACCTTGGAACCACCACAACTCTTGAAGTTATATAAAACCAATAGCATAGGAAATGCTGATACATAGATGGCCTTGGTGCAGTCAAAAAATTATAATCAGTGATAAATAAACCTCTTCCTCAATACCTTTTTCAGTGAAAGTAATTTATTTCACTTTTAAAATGTGTGGTAGCCTCATAATCACCCTCAATTAGGGTTCACCCTGTAGCTTCACAATTGCAATGGAAATAAAAGACTTTGTGAGAAAAAGTTGCGTAGGTTCAAGTCCCATATGCAAGTCAGAGCATCTTTAAGTCTGAATATTCTCGAATGAAACAGTTATTTACTGGAAAGGATGGCATTAAACACTTTTTTTTTAAAATTTCAGGAGCCTGCAATTTCATCTTGAGTAAGTGCATGAAAAAATCTAACTATCTTGAACAAACTAAAGCTTGTTTGTCTTCCCTAAGCTCTAACCATTTAGGTTGACTCCATAAAGAAATGGATTCACCTGCTAGCTTTGTTCTTCCATTCCAGTGGTTAAAAATGAAGGAACGAAGTATTGCACTTTAGGCAGAATGATTATGGATAAGACATGGGCTCTGCAGTCAAGCATACCTGGTCACACTCATGCTATACTGTCAACTCTCGGTGACCACAGCCATGAGCCTGGGTTTTTCCAACTGTCGATTAGGGATGATGAGTGAGAACCTTCATTACAGGGTAAACGAGAGACTATCTTAAGTTAATTAGTTAATTCATATATTGCACTCAGTAAAGTATCTGATAAGAACAGTACTCAATTGTAACAGATAAAATAATCATAGTATTAATAAATTAAATTTGAAATATGAACGATGATCTCTCAAGGCCCCTTTCTTGTTAATATTTTATGGTTCCTCTTTGTGACAAATACATCCAGGAGCAAAATTAAAGTTCAAACAGGCTAATTTTGGGCTTAATGAGGCCAGTGTTCTTTTTCAGGTCTGGTAGAAATATAAATAATTATAATTATTCTAAAAGATGCATCGAGAACTCCACCAAGCTATATGCATTTTCATAAAATTGTTCACAACTGAATATTTCCTTAGAATATGTTGCTGAAATTGCAACCAACTAGAGTATTTTAGGTTCTTGAAATATATTGACATATATTTATGGGAGAAATGTTTATCTACATGTAGTTTAGAATAATAAGCTATTTTATAAAAGTACATCATTTGTGTTAACTCTTTGGGCAACTACCTTCAAAATGTGATAAATTTTGAACTAGAAAAAAATTATGTCTTTTTAATTCCTATGAAAATGAAATTTTATCTTTTTCCATACTTTTGATCAATATTCTTTTAGCTTCTATAGCAGAAATTACTTATTCTATTAATATATAAATGGGGGAGAAATATAGGAAAGTGAGTAGATCATGCTAGATATAAAATTATTTTGATACATACTAGCATATAAATTTATTTCAATATATGTTTGATATATTTTATGGGAGAATGCACACAATGGAAAAGTAGGGAGATAAAATGTAGTTACATTTATAGATTAATTATTTCTGTGCTGTTATGTGTTTATATGTATGGAAAAGATAGCAGCAACAAAAACTCTCAGATATTAGTGTTAGGGGTATCAATTGCTCTCATAACATTTATTTTAAATCAACATTCTCTTTTATTTTCTAAACTCACAAAGGAAAAGCTCTTAAGAAAACTATTCTGATAGTAAAAGACTCTCCCCCTGAGGCAAGAATGGCATATCATTCGAGTCACTGTGCACATTTTTGCCTACATGATGATATGATTCAAGGCAAGAAGATTCACTGACCACCTTTACCCAACACTGGCAGGGGCTATGAGAAGTGTCACCCTTCAACTACAGCAAAGTCCACAAAATCTTCTGGAATAAATGGCAAAAGGTAATAATATCTCTTATGTTACTGAATTCATTCTCAAAGGAATTACAGACCGGCCAGAGCTCCAGGCCCCATGTTTCATGGTGTTTTTAGTTATCTATCTCGTCACAGTGCTAGGCAACCTTGGCTTGATTACCTTAATCAGGATTGATGCTCAACTCCATACCCCGATGTACTATTTCCTCAGTCACCTGGCCTTTGTTGACCTTTGTTACTCCTCTGCTATTACACCAAAGATGATGGTGAATTTTGTTGTGGAATGCAACACTATTCTTTTCCATGCTTGTGCAACACAACTGGGCTGTTTTCTCACCTTCATGATCACTGAGTGTTTCCTTTTAGCTTCCATGGCCTATGATCGCTATGTCGCCATCTGTAGTCCCCTGCATTATTCAACACTGATGTCAAGAAGAGTCTGCATTCAACTGGTGGCCATTCCATATATATACAGCTTCCTGGTAGCCCTCTTCCATACCATCATCACTTTTCGTCTGACTTACTGTGGCCCCAATGTAATTAACCATTTCTACTGTGATGACCTCCCTCTCTTAGCACTGTCCTGCTCAGACACACGCATGAAGGAAATTCTGATTTTTGCCTTTGCTGGCTTTGATATGATCTGTTCATCTTCCATTGTTCTCACCTCCTACATCTTTATCATTGCTGCCATCCTAAGGATCCGCTCTACCCAGGGGCGACGCAAAGCCATTTCCACCTGCGGCTCCCATATGGTGGCTGTTACTATCTTCTACGGCACACTGATCTTTATGTACCTACAGCCCAAATCAAACCACTCCTTGGACACAGACAAAATGGCTTCTGTATTCTACACAGTGGTGATCCCCATGTTGAACCCCCTAATCTATAGTCTGAGGAACAAAGAAGTCAAAGATGCCTCAAAGAAAGCCTTAGATAAATGTCGTGAAACCATAAAGATACTAAAATTAAGAAAATAATAATATTTTATTAAATAAAAGCAAGGAAATAAATCAAACACTTTCTTGTAATTATTTCCCAATCAACTGAAAATGTAGTTGTTACTTTAACAGAACTCGACACTTTCTACAAAGGAACGAACACCTTAAACAGTCCTGTTCAGGCCATTACAGCACTGACAGACCACTGCAGTCATGCTCAAATACACATACAAGCACATGTATGTGTATCTTCACGGTGACAGCATGTTTTTGTTACAGCTTGGGACTGTGGAACAAGACTGTCTGAGTGTGAATGCTATTTCCTTCATTTACTAGCTGTGCAACCTTGGGTGATCGACCTCAACTCTGTGTGACTCTGTTTTCAATTCTGGGAAAGAAGAAGACTTAACTCACTGGTCTGTTTTGGGGATTCCATGGCTTAATATTTATGAAATGCTTAGAACAATATCCAGTGATAATATGTGTTTTGCTAGTGTTAGTTATCTAAATGCTTGTTATGTAAAGTTAAAAATAAATTCATTGAGCTCTCAAAGGCTTATCAATCATTAAGTAAGAAGGACAAAGCCTGGTTGGGTTTTTTACTACCTGCCAGACAATTTAATCAAGCAATCTTACTTATTACAATCAAACAAACCTAAGAAATGTGTGAGGTTTCATCTCTGAATTGTCTAAGGTCACATAGCTAGTAATATGAAAATTCTAAATACAAATTCAAGTCTATTTGAATTTCGTTTTTTAACAATATAGGTGTTAAGAATGAAGGGTGTTATAGAATAATTGGATTTAAATATGTCATTATCAGACTTTTAAATATAATTGGAAGAACATAGTTTGTAAGAAATTGTGTTTTTAGATGAATAAGTTCATTGTATTTGCATATTTGTTGGATTAGAAATAACCTTCAGCTAGTATGTCATGTATCTGTGCCTGGTACTTATTCAATCACCCTTGTAGATGATGATTTGTAATTTAAAAATGGTGATTTGATATGCTTTTATTATTTTGACATTTCAGAAAAAGTCAACTAGTGGTTTAATGTTATCCTATTTTTTTTTCACATTTTAGAAGGAGAATATGATACCTGTAACCATTACATAGAACACAGTTCGAGGTTTGCTATCCAAAGTGTTTATTTCCACTCCTGCACCTAATTTTTAAATGACTCAGATATGCTGCCATGAAGTGCTTGTAGAACCTTGTGAGGTGAATGAATTCTCTGGTTTTTAAAACAGATTCAACAGCAAAGCCCTGTGTTTCTATTCACCACACTTTGTCTTTTGAGTGTATGTTTTTATGGAGAGACACACACTATATTCTCACATAGCACGTATATGACATTTAGATGTGTCATAGACGTTCTCTTTTTTACAGGTAAAAAATATTCAGACCTATAAAATCTTGATATCTCACCTGAAGAACACTGGTTTTCTGGGGTTTCACTGCACCTTTCTGTCCGTAGAATTATTTAGAGAAGTGATCCTTAAACACTAATTGAATTGAAGTTTTCATGTCTTTACACAATTTTAATTCCTTGCTATTAACCCTCATGTATTAAAGGAAATCTAGTTTTTCTCAGAGATTTGGACTATTCAAGTGTATTTGATAGACATGTTACTCAGTTCCTTCTTGGGCAGATACACATAGCTCTGTGCAACCTCTAAAACTTTACTTTAGGGATTGCTGTAGGTGGCTGGCATCATCTCTTGAAATACCAGTCCCTCAGCCAAAACACCAAAATCAACATCATTCACTCTCCAGGTATATTTCAACAATTATTGGTGTTTGTCGCCCCTCAATCTGAGATCTCTATGATGTTTTTGTGTCTAAATATAGAATAAAGGGGCTGATAAAAGATAGAAAATAAATAATCTTTAGCAGTGTCTATGATTAATGAAGAAGATGCCCGATTTCAGAAAGATTTGGCCCCAAATTTGAGTTTTGCTACTCCTAGCTGTTGCAAGATACATAGCTCAAATTACTTATAAAATAAAAAATATGGTCATGTCACAAGGTAGGGTGTGAGCATTTAGATAGAAATATGTGTAAATACCTTGGCACAATGGCTAGCACCTAAAAGAGCCTTGGTAAATATCAGCTTTATTATCATCAGTGACATGAACCATCCGTAGTTCATTTTCTTATAAAGAAAGTTTTTGCTTGTTTGTTTTTATATCTACATCTGATTAGTGGTGTGCCTTGAATAAAATTATAGTAAATTAGGCCAGACTCAGTGGCTCACGCCTGTAATCCTAGCACTTTGGGAGGCTGAGGCGGGCCTCCCGTTTGAGCTCAGGAGTTCGAGACCAGTCTGAGCAAGAGAGAGACCCCATCTCTATTAAAAATAGAAAGAATTGGCCAAACAACTAAAAATAGAAAAAATTAGCCGGGCATGGTGGCGCATGCCTGTAGTCCCAGCTACCTGGGAGGCTGAGGCAGGAAGATCACTTGAGCCCAGGAGTTTGAGGTTGCTGTGAGCTAGGCTGCTGCCACGGCACTCCAGCCCAGGCAAGAGAGTGAGACTCTGTCTCAAAAAAAACGAACAAACAAAAGAAATTATAATAAATTAATTTTGCGGTTGGTATTAAAATCTTTATACTTTGTGTTGAATTTCTTCACTTTAGCCATTTTTCAATTTTTGTCAGCTTGAATGGACTGCATTGTCCTTAAACTAACAGTGCCTTCACCATATGATTTGTTTTTAAATGTTATAGTTGAACAAAAAGACCATCATCTACTTCTAACATTTCTGCACTAATGGTAATAATAATACTACTACTAATAAACAGACATTTATAGACTATTTGCTATCTTTAACTTTATCCTAAGTATTTATCATTTACCAACTCAATCACCTTATCAATACTACTTAAGGATCACACTGATTATTTATAAATTTGTAAATGTAAAAAGTGAAACAAAAAGAAAATAAATAACATGTTTTAAACCCCTTTTATTCCCCCACAAAAGGATAGCTTAAAAATGAGAGAAGCTGAATTTCTTGGAAAACATAATTTAATCGCAAAATCAATTGTTTTAGAGGCACAAAGTTTCAGGAATACACATAGAATTTAAATATTCTGATGAATTTATAACATTTTGTATGTTTTCTTATAATTCCCTCCTATGACAAGAGCAGCTTATAACCTACACCTTTAGAAAAATCCTGTTACAATGCCCTATAGTCCTCATGTTGCACACTCGATCTTTAGGCTTGTTTATCCTACATATCTGCCAGTTTGTATCCCTTGACCACCATCTTTCCATGTCGTCTGCTCTCAACCACTGTTTCATTCCTATTTCTCTATATTTGAGTCTTTGTTGTTGTTGTTGTTTAGATTCCACATATAAATGAGATCATGCAATATTTTTCTTTTTGTATTTGGCTTATTTCACTTAATATAAAGTCCCCCAGGTCTATCCATGGTGTGGAAAATGGCTGAATTTCTCCCTTTTTTAAGGCTGAAAAATATTTTATCCATTTATTCACAATTTTTTATCCATTAATTTGTGGACGGACACCTAGGTTTTTTCCATATCTTGGTTATTGTGAATAATACTCAGTGAACAGAATTGTAGGTATCTTTACAAGGTAGTGATTTCATTTTCTTTGGGTATATATCCAGAAGAGGATATTCTGAGTCACATGGTAATTCTATTTTCAATTTCTTCAGGAGGCTCCATATTGTTTTCCATAATGGCTGTAACGATCCATATTCCCACAACAGGGTACAAGGGTTCTCTTTTCTCTGGATGTTAGGCAACAGTTATCTCTTGTCTTTTTGACAATACTTATCCTAATGTGTGTGAGATGATATTTCACAATGGTTTTGATTTGCATTTCCCTGACAATTTGTAATTTTTGAGCACTTTTTCATGTACCTGTTGGCTATTTTTATGTCTCCTTTGGAGAAATACATGTTCAGGTCCTTTGCCCATTTTTTTAAATTGGGGTTATATGTTTCTTCTGCTATTGAGTTGTATGACTTCTTTATACATTTGAATATTAACCCCTTATCAGATATATAGTTCAGAATTTTTTTCTCCTATCTGTAGGCTATAGTTTCATTTTGTTGGTTTCCTTTATTTTGATTCCATAAAATTAATATTATATTATAAACTTTGAAAAAGAACCACTGCTATCCTTTTGGCACTTGATTTGATCTGTAAGTAATTAAATTAAGAATAGGATGTTGATTTTTTTATATAAGTAATCACACAGCTTTAGGACAACTACAGATAATTCTCCTGAAAGTCTCACTTTATAGACGAGAAAATTGAGCCTCAGGGTTGTTAAAGATCCTTTCTTTCTTTTTTTTTTTTTTTTTTTTATTTCAGCATAATATGAGGGTACAGATGTTTAGGTTACGTGTGTTGCCCTTGCCCCCCCTCCCCCCCTCAGTCCAGGTTTCAAATATGTCCATCCCATTGCGTGGTGCACATTGCAC
>CAUYSK010025740.1:0-30478 GCA_963575035.1 Avahi laniger | reverse complement strand
TATATGTTTAACAGTCATTGGCCATTTTTCCTTCCCTTGAATGTTAGGGATTTCAGCAGTTTTGATTATCTTCACAGTATGCCAGTTTATTTGGCTATCAAATAGATAAAACTATTTCTTTAGCTTTGGCTATTATACTTTTCATAATAATAAATGCAATTATTACTGCATCAATGGAAAAAGATAATGCAGAATGATTTATACTAAATATTAAATACCATCGGTAGTAACTCTAAATAGGCATTATGCAACCTCCTGGACATGATAAAGAAAGTTTTCTTATTCAGTATAGCAAAGACTGGAGGGGCGAGAAGGGGATGGGTATATACATACCTAACAGGTGCACTGTGCACCGTCTGGGGCAGGGACATGTTTGAAGCTCTGACTCAGGTGGGGCAAAGGCAATATACGGAACCTAAACATTTATACACACGTAATATGCTGAAATTAAAAAAAAATTAAAAAACATAGCAAAGATTGAGTTTAATTAACTATGGTATCAAAATTTTGGACCTGATATGACCCTTTGAAATTATCTAGGACACAGGTTATCAAACCTCAGGTCACATCGGCCTTGACAGGTGAGCAAGCATCAAAAAAAAGGATTGTAGTGCAACCTCTGTGGAAAAGAATTTGGAGATACCTCAAAGAGCTAAAAATAGAAATACCATTCCATCCAGCAATAGCACTATTAAACATCTACCCAAAAGAGCAAAAAACATTCTATGATAAAGACATCTGCCCCTGAATGTTTATGGCAGCACAATTCACTATTGCAAGGATGTGGAAACAGCCCAAGTGCCTGTCAGTCCATGAGTGGATTATTAAAATTTGGTATATGTATTCAATGGAATATTAATCATAAGAAATGACAGTGATCTAGAACCTCTTATACTTTCCCAGATTAAACTTAAGCCCATTATCCAAAGTGAGGCAGCACAAGATCAGAAGAATGGGCTCCACTTGTACTTGCCATCAAATTGGTACTAAGTGATCAACACTAGGGTGATCACATGGCAGTAACACTCTCCAGGGATTAGGGGAACGGGGCAGGGAGGGGGAGGTTAAACCTGCAACTAAAGGACATGGGGAGCATTGTAGGGGGGAAGGGCATGCCTTTAACTCTCGCTTGGGTGAGGCAAAGACATAAAGTGTAACCATAATGTTTGTGCCCTCATAATACCCTGAAATAAAAAAAAAAAAATAACAAGGACTGTAAATTCATGAGTACACAGGTGGATTGTATCAATCAAGTAGTACTAAATGTACAGTGACTGTTAAATGGAGGTTCTCATTTTTATACTAAAATGCATAAATACAAACAAATATATTTTAACTCCTTCCTTTAACATTTTAGAAAATGGAAGTTGGCAAAAACAAGTGGTTTATTTCAGGCCACACAGCTAGCGGATGTCTAACTACGAAGCCATGGGTGTTCCGTGATGATGAGGAGCTGGATAGAGCTGTCGATAGGGGGATGACGCAATGGTAAAGATGATGTTGGTGGATGAGGGAATAATAACAACAATGGCCATTTATGGAGCTGTTTTAATGTTCTGAAAACTTTCTATAGTTTATCTCAGTTAATCTTCACAGCCACCCATGAGGCAGGCATTTACTTACTTTTACAACAGACGGAAGTAAAGTTCAGAGAGAATAAATAACTTGCATTAGGACATGTATCTAGTACACATTAAGGCTGGGAGTCAACTTTTGGTCTGAATCCAAAGTGAATGCTTCTAAAATGTATTTCTATCTTGCCAGGAGACAGTGACTTACAGAAGAGAACATGAAACAGTACTTTAAAAGTCTTTTATCCCCCCTCATCAAGTGCATAGAATAATTTCTGTAACTTTCCTTCCATAGGTATTTTATTATTGGCATATAAAATAATTTCAGAGCATATGGTATACTTAACATCTCTCTGTGAGTGCCTAACCTGCTTCCACAGAATGAGTGAGGTCTGTAGGGGCAAATATAATTCAGGATATAAAAGTAGTGACCTATTCTCGCATATAAAGATCTGCCCTTCATGAGGAGTGAGATGGAATCCTTTTTCTAGGTAGTGAAGCCGTGATGACGTGGATTCTTACACCTTCGTATATAACAGGAGATCTGCGTTTGGGAGAAGGTTAGTCAGACCAGGAGTGAAAATGTGTGCTTCTAGAGTCAAAACGCTGTGTAGTCATTAAAAAACTAGTTATGTGATTCTGGATTCGTAAGTGTGCTATTTTTGTGATAACTAACGTTTCCTTTTTAGATTATCCCATTTTTTTTTTTGTCTTTTTGAACATACAACGACTGGGATTAAGCTGTAGTGACATGCTTACCAATGTTGCAAATGAAGTGCTATGAATATGAAGTATGTTGGATAACAAATTTAAGATCCAAAAATATCTTACCCAAAGGGAGCAACAGACCAACTTTAACAAGATGAAATGTATTAAGAATATACCCTCGAAAATTTAATTGGCATAGTATTTTTACTGCTACTTGCTGATATGAAAGAAAGCTATTGATATTTTTATAATTTAATCTCATCAATTTATTAATATTTCTCTTAATTCTAAACTTTTAGTGAACTATTTGGTGCTTTTAATTATATAACCATATAACTTTAAATATCAATATGTTTAGGTCTTCCTTTGTGATGTCTATAACTTTCATATGTTTCATGTCTTATTTTGCATTGGGGAATGTCTTGTTCAATAGGACAATACACTGAGAATTTGTTTTTTTTCTGAAAAGTAGACTTCTAAATTCAAGTTTTCGTTGTTCTTAGGAGATTCCCTTTCTCTGTAAGAGTCATGTATGACATTAAAAAACAAAATGAAACAAAAAACAAATATTCAGAGAGAGAGAGAGAGAGTCTTGAAATGCTTTCATGAGACAAGTATGGATCATAGAACAGGACCAGTCTGGGAACTTAACATCATTCTCTGAAAACAAGTACAGAAATGAGTGCAGGTATATAGAAATTTTACAGCAATTTGACAGAGTAATTTCATACCTTTTGAATCTAATAAACATATGGCCTTGTATTTTGTATGTCTGTTTGTGTTATTCCTCATTTTTATAATACTTTACAAAAATGTAAGTCTGTGAAAACAGGGAAAAAATTGGCCTTGATGGTTTGAGAAGCAATGTTATATAAGGGAAAGGAATACGGGGATAGTGGTTCAGCTACATGAATTCTGTGTTTATGTTTTCTTTAAGGTATGCATAAATATTTCTACTGGAAACTATAGTTCTACTGTTTTGAGACACCTTGTGCTACAGTCCAATCAAATAATCTATCTTTTGAGAACAAAGTTAGAAAGGGTATCTACAAAATCCAAAATTCCAGGCTATATTTTGTTTTTGTGTTTGTTTTTTGTTTTATTTGCACGTGTTTTACTGAGCCTTTTTCTCAGCCCAACCCCCAAATCCACAACTCCTAAGATGAGGCTTTAAACGTATTAAGGGCCAAATTTATGGTAGTGTGGTTTCCTAAATGCCAAAATTTACTTGATTTCTTGTTTCTAGGAGCCTATTCTTTGTGTGATCTTCAGGGGACATGCAGGACAGGACAGGAGTAATTGCTTCATGTTGCATTTAGCCTGCATCCATTACTGAGGCATCTCCATAACAAAAAAACATTTATATAATTACTTACTATGTCCTTTGACTGTGTGGTATATGTGATGGACAACGTTCACACAAGACACATTTCCCCATGGATGCCCGTGAATAGAACCTACAATGCTCCTAATTTCTAGCGTGCCACTTATAACTCCCCTTTCTTCTTTTCCACTCCAGGAAGTATATTGGATTTCAAGAGAATATCACATGTATGACTTTTTAGATTAGTTTTAAGTAAATCATTTCCTAGCCCTAGAAATTTATAATTTTGTCATAGATTATTTTTTCATGTCACAAATTACTATGATGGATCAGTGTGTCACAACATTGCAGCCGTGTTCTGCTCATTAAATATAGAGCACACACTGAGGCACATAGACACACAGGTTTGGCGTGTACATATATGATGAACAGATTTTTAATAAAGGACCACAAGGTAGAGAGGGATATTAGAGTTTACCTAGATCAACACTTTTATGTGAAAGATGAAGAAATCAAGGATTTACTGATAGAAATTAAATGATTTGCATAAAATCATTCATTCTGTGTATCAGTAAAACAGCCCGTGTCAGTTATGTTTTTTTGATTACTATTAGTCATAGCTCCCTCACGCACCTCCGCACACCACTCATTCACATTTCAAGCATTATTTCTAGAAATTCAATATATGCACATTTGCTTTTTAAATCAAATTTTACATGCCAGGATCAGAAATCTTGTGGCTCATTAATCCACTCATGTATTGAAATAACATTCCCTCGAAATCAAGCAGGTGGTGGGGGGAAAGGGGATGGGTAAATTCACACCTAATACTTATAACTGACTCAAATGGTACAAAAACAATTTATGTAACCAAAACATTTGTACCCCCATAATATTCTGAAATAAACAAAAAGATATCGTATGGCTCAAAAAAAAATTTAAAACATTTTATATTCTTTGAAAGAAAAATAATCATTTAACAATTGTTATATTTTCAGGAACTATAAATGACATACACAGTTTATAAATTACTGATATGGAAATCAGTAGTCATATGTGACCACTGAGTGCTTGAAATGAGGCTATGCAATTTTGAATGTGTTATAAGGATAAAATGAACTCTAGAGATTAAAGTTTTAATATGAAAAAAACTCATTGATACATTTTATATTAGTTCTCATATTGAAATGATAATATTTTGGATAAAATATATTGTTGGAATTAATTTTATGTTTATTTTTATTTTACTAAATGTGAAAACCAGAACATTTTAAATTACAAACATGTCTTACATAATATTTTCATTGGCTAGCACTGGCTTAGAACTCATTTTTCTTCCCTATATCTGTAAATAATTCTAATTCTGCTAATAATGCCCAGCAGAGGCTTTATCTAAAAAGGCAAGCTAAGTCAGAAAAAATTCTGAGTCCGAGATTGGGAAGTTTTTATCATGAGGAATTTTAGATGAGTATTAAGTCAAGATACACAATGGCTTTGTAACTATCATCTGACATTATAACCGCATCCCATCAAGTTAGTTTTAAACATCTTTAATTAAAATACAAAGGCCTATAGAATTTTAAAGACATTGCTATATGTTCACAAGGATACAAAAATGTGCCATCCTCTTGTGAAAACTTCATAGGCTTGTGTTGCTTCATGTTTTCCTATCTGCGATCAAAACACACTGTCTTGATAAATTCCTACAATAAATGAACTTGGATGATTTTATTACTATTTTTTTGTTAGTTTGTTGCCTCTAATAGAGTGCAGTGGCGTCATCGGAGCTCATTGAAACCTCAAACTCCTGGGCTCAAGCGATCCTCCTGCCTTAGCCTCCCGAGTAGCTGGGACTGCAGGCATGCGCCACCATGCCCGGCTGATTTTTTCTTATTTTTTGTAGAGACAGTGGTCTTACTTTTGCTCAGGCTGGTCTTGAATTCCTGACCTCAAAAAATCCTCTTGCCTTAGCCTCCCGCCTGGACTATAACTATTTTTAATGTGACAAATTGTTTTATTTCCCAATGTACTACCTCATTCTAGATCCTTTGGTAGTTGTATTTAAGTCAAATTTAAGTTTATTTTCAACATTTCCATTAAAGTTTTATGGATATTTTAAAAATGATAAATGTATCCTATCAAAAAATTCTTTTTTTTAAAACGTGTTTCAGAAATGAGAAATAATTGATACAGAGACAGAAGAACCAGATTTTCAACCTTATCTTTTACTAGCTTACCTTTTGTGGCAATGGCTTTCATCATTAACTGAGGCTGTAGTAGGTGTCCTCAAGGCCCTTCCAATTGCATCCATTATTTTGAGATCCTAGCTATGGGATTCATTAATAAAGTATGATGTTTCTATGTTCTTTTTGTCACAATGTTATGTCTCCAAAGCCCAGAATAGAGTCTGACATAATAAAAAGTATTTTTAAATTAGTTTAAGTATAATGCCAAAGCAGGTTTCTAAATCAATTCTAATTGAATGATTAAGCTGGTATTTTTTTTCTACAGTCATGTGCCATATAATGATGTTTTGGCAAATGATCAACTATTTATACAACGGTAGTACCATAAGATTATAATACTGCATTTTTACTATGCCGTTTTTATGTTCAGGTACCTAAATACATACCATTGTGTAACAGTCGTCTACAGTAACATGCTGTACAGATTTGTAGCCTAGGAACAATAGTCTATGTCATGTAGCCTAGGTGTGTAGCAGGCTATAGGTTTGTGTAAATACACTCTATGATGTTCACACAATGATGAAATTGCCTAACAATGCGTTTCTCAGAAAGTAGCCCTGTTGTTAAGCAACACCTGACTGTATATTAAATTTGTAGTTTTAAAAATTTAAAATCTAAATATTTATATTTTATAACTATATATTTCAGTGATGTGCAGACAAGTGCAGACTCATAATTTTAATGTCAAATTGAATTTTAAATATTAATTTCAAATTTTAAATCTAATTACTTATTTTATTTTAATGACAAAGAAGGGCTTGAACCTATGTGACCTGTAGATGAAGCAGAAGGAAGCCAGCTGTACCGGACATGTCTGCTTGAGTGGGTCTATTTCAAAACTTCATCTATTAATAATCCCTAATATGAATCCTTTCTCCTACCAGGAGACTATGAGGTTCAATCTTGCCTTTTATGCATTTACCAGAACACAAAAGTAGCAATTTCAAAAATTCATCGTATGCTTAGAAATGATTATTTAGAACCCATTGAAGAGTCTCTGTGAAATACAAGGTTCCGGCTGAAAGCTTCTTAGTCGTGCCTCTCTCTTACTTCTCTGTCACTGCTACCTGTTGTCTAGCATGTAATATCTGACCCCTAGATAGCAATCAGGAAAGAGTATCAATGTTTTAGGCTCTGCTAATACAGTGATATGAAGATCCTGTTTGTGGAATTAGTGATTCCAACAGTGTCTCTGGGTAGTTCAGACTGGACACTTGTAATTACTTTCTTAGCAGCCATGTTATTGTAGCTGATAAATTAACACCAACCATAATAATTTTACCCACCTACTTTGCCATAGATTGGTTCAGGGGCTGGGGGTGTTAAGGAAAGAAAATGTCTCGTTCTTGGGATCTATGGGAGGACAGTCAGGCAACTAAGGAAAAATACAGATCAAATTGTTATTGGTGATCAGCCTAAAAACCAAGATGAATTTAACCTCATATGGTGGATGTCAAGAAACTCCTATATCAAACAGTTCTGCATCCTGCCCAAGCCTGGTCTCCCTCGTATGTGAGCTAACGGTTCTGCCTTTTATTTTATACCAGTCTGTCTGGGGTTTTATTTTATTCTTCGTAAAGTGCTTATTAACTGTTGAACTTAGTACACAATTTCTGTGTAACTGAAGAGATACCATTCAAAATGGACCCTGGCCACTGATTCTTGTTTCAGTGTGAGAGCAATTTTTCTTAGAAAACGTGAAATAGGAGTAGGAGCGTCTGCCATTGGTTGAGCTTTGGACATCAGGAACAGTTAGAAGCTGATTGTGACCACTGCTGTTTCGTTTGACATCTAAAGCAAGTATGGAACATAATGAAATACCAGTTGGTATTACATGTATCAGTGAAACAATGGAAAGTTGGAAAAAATTATATATAATAGTCTTTAACCTTTAACCTTTTTGACATACCGTCCCATGTGTTGTTAGGGATTATTCATCCACATTTACTACAGTTATTGAACAAATATCTATATTTAACTTTTCATACAAAACCATTTTCAGTCTTAGCAAAAAGATTTCTATCATTTTCTTTCTGAGTGTTCCAGTCCCATCATAGTTCTGAAGAGCCCATGCTTGTTTTTATTCTTTAAGGACCCTAAACATATAATTTCTTCTGCTGGTTGTCTTGCTGGCAAACACCTACTTATCCCTCAAGACCCTGCTCAAATGTTAGCTCTTCTATCAAATCTTTGAATTAGATTTGACCCTAAACATTTCCAGAGGAAATAATATTTCATTTGGAGTGTTTTCATAACAATTTGTGAGTGACTTTAAGAGCACCTCACTATGTCTGTATTATTAGTTTATCTGTGTGTCATCTTCCAATGTAGAGTGATAGCCTGAACATAGGGATTATATGGTTTTTATTTTTACACCTTCAGCGCCTGGCACAGTGGTTGATAGTTGTTAGGTTTAGCATCAATATATGTTTTTTGAGTTTATGGAGAATGAATAATTATTTGATGAATGAATAACATGGTGGTCAGAATCGAGTTTTTAACTTTTCTTTCTGTAGCACAGACCTTAATTTGGACGATATTGTCCAAATTGCCTTAGTTTTGGCACATTAGACAAAATGAATAGTCTTTGAATTTGTTATATAATTTTCAAATATTCCAACATGCTTGGAGTTAAATACCATCCAATAAAATAATCTGAGCAGCTTTTAGCTATATTCAAGAACAAATATGTAGCAAAAGTCTTTGAGTTACGGCATTGCCAAAGAAAGTACTAATATTCCTAAGCAACTTTATAACCATATGTTGCTCTGCAAGAGCATTCCAGAATGTTTCTGCTCTACAGTTCCAGAGCCTGCAAACCTTTCCACCTATGAGGCAAGAATAAGAAAGCATCCAAAGTCTCAGCTTGCTTCATGGTTATATGTCCATACTACTTAAAGGTTGGCAGGACTTTATAATCAGAAAGAATTTTCAAAAGTATATTTTCATTTCTTTTCCCATCCACAATATCATTGGCAGTGATGCCTAAATGCATTTACTTTGTTATACTTATTTTCATTTTATTTTTTATTGAAAGATATTCACATCAAATCAGAATTCATGTATCTTGTTTATGATGGTATCATTTCCATAGAAACCAATTATGATGTAAACAATAACTGTGACTTCAGGTAGGAGAATGAACAGCAGGAAATGTTGAATTCTAACCAAGATTTTTATTTGTGTATTATTATATTTAGAAACCAGGATGAGACTAGAAAAATTCAGCATGTGTTTAATAAAAATGACTTACATGCTAGACAAGAAACAATTTTAATAATTGTTCTAGTATTATATATAATTTTATAAATATTTAGATTTATGGCTTAGGTAGTTTCGGTGGTAGACAGCATTGGAAAATAGAAAGGATGAGGATTTTGTCACCTAAGACATTAAGTAATATTTCAGAAACACAATTTGAAGACTAATTGTGTAGTCCTAACCATTCATTTTCCACGTGAAGAAATGAAATTCTGGAGCATGTAGACAGCTTGCTATAGGCTAAACAAGGAGGTAGTGGCAGAGACAGAACAAGAACCAAGCTTGGTTAGGGATTTTTTTTTTTCTTGGTCATTTTTCTGAATTTAAAATATAGCAGTATGCATTTGCATAAAATTTTTCCATCTAAACCATTTCATGCTAGAAACCTGAAAATTTCTATTTTAATATAAAGGTAGAAAATGTAAATCAAAGACTAAAGCACAGCTCAAAGCTTTACATTGTTTAAATATATAAATCAGGGTTTGTCCTTACATGTCAGCACATGTTTCCATTACCCTGGAGATTTTACAATATTCTTGATATTAGCAAACTAGAAAATATTCTTTATAGAAATCAGGAAAATATTTTGTATTCTAGTTTCATAACCTTAATGTAAATTCACTTGTTTTCACTATGCTTGAAAGAAGAATTTAAATAATGTAATTCAAATAATCAAATCAAGAAAATTTTTCATGACTTATGTATGTGTATACATATAAATTTGTATGTTACATACATATTTATATGCTATATATTTTATACTTATTTTCTTTGAGTATGTGTGTAGTTACGTGTGTATACACACAAAATAAAGAGCAATTTGAACATTACCTTGTTCAAACATAATTTGGCTCTACATAATTTTCAGCTTAGACACTGTTCTAGAAACATTTATCAATTAATAAGAATATATTAATTTTATATATTGATAGACTTGCAGGTTTCTTGAAGAGACTCTAAAAGAGTCTAAAAGAGATTCTAAAAAGGAACATAATGCTTTTTTATCTTTGATGAGCACCAATACATCTTCTCTGGAAAAGGTCATGCCTCTTCATCAGTAAGGTAATGTATTTTACCTTACTTAATCCTTCATATATGATACTTCCTCTACTTCTTTGATAGATGAAATGTGGAAAAACCTATACAATATACCATGTGGAATTGGGACAATTAATCATTTAACTATACAGACACACACACACACACACACACACACACACACACATTTCATTACATCAAAAAAAATTAGGTAGTTTATTTTTCCAACTTAAAAGTCTCCTCAGATTGAGCAGTCTATTACTTCTCTCTGGGGAGCCATAAACTAGAATTTATATGTAGATTCATATTTATAACTATATTATCCAAGTTTTAGTATTATTAGGTTTTAGTGTACCTCAAAGAGTCAGTATAAGGCTATCTAAAAAAGATTGCAAAGATCCTTGTCTTTGCTTTTGGCGTCAGGCTCAAGAAAAACTTTATTTTGTTCATTTTTCCTTTTTAGTCTTCTCTCTATTTAACAGATACACTATGACTGATTTTCACAAATGTGAGCAATAATGGAAGACAGTACCTGTCTGGGAAATCTGCACATGGTACTCCCTTGGCAGCTAAGGTTTCTGGCTTCCTCAAGGAATATAAATCAGTATAGCCCACTGTTTTGAAATCCAAGATGAAAAATAAAATGCATTTATTAGCCAAAAATGGATTTAAGCAAACAGATGCAGCAACCAGGCTCCTAGATACAGCCAACTGAACACTCAAATTTTAGCAGCCATTAAATACTTACATTATATCAGAACTTGATTGCTGTAGTTTTTGGGTAAGTTTGTGCTTTTAAGATATCAGGAATCAAAAGCTATTAATTTTATTGTGTGATTAATGGATTATTTTTGCATTACCAAGTTATCCAAAAATGCCTAAATTTTAGTAAAATAGTGTTGTTAGTATTTTGTAAAGAGAGTAATATCTCAGTTTTTCTTTCTGTTGCTAATATTGCTGTGTTGTTTTTAATAAAAGAAAATTAAAAAGTAGTTAGATCTTCTTGAAATTATTGTTCTCTGTGCATAGGAAAATATTTTAGTTATTCAATTGAAATTCTACCAGCTCAAATATAATCCTGAATCCTAGACAGCCCCTTGTAGTATCTGGGAAAAAATGGGAAAATTCAAAATATCAGGAAAACTCAAACTTCCTGTTGCGTATCTATTCTTCTACGTGGTATAAAAACCAGTGAGATCGTTAATAATTATCTCAAAAATGAAACAAACTGTAAATAAACTTGATGTGGATAGTTCTAGCCTTACCAATGTCTCATTTCAGTTGACCAGCACAGTATCGTTTGACTTCTAATGATATATATTAGATATTTTAAAAATAAGACCTGATTTTTTTCTCTGTATAGGTAACATTTTAGAATTTTTAAAAGAAGGGAGTCTGTCACATTCCCTTGAGTAGAATCTTTCTCATTGTGACTTTGTGCTCCTGCTTATTCTCCTCTGCCTCAAAAGTAGTTACAACTCATCAGAACCCTATTCTTAGTAATTGGAGAAATCTTTTTGGAATCCTTCAGGGTATATTAATGTCAAATGTTGCTGCTATTTCCATTATTAGTGGGACTTTGGTTGAGAGGGAGAAGGAAGGAATAGCTTGACTATATTAACATTCATTGACTACGTATTGACTGCAAAGAAGAATTGTATCTGCAGGAAGAAAGTTCGATTTCCATGATTAAGTATGCAATTGAGAGACAGCAATCTGGCTAAATAGAAAGGAATGATTTGCTCTTTAACAAGCAGTTAGTTCTACCTGGGAGGGAAAATAACTGTCTCTTTCCCCTCTATAAATCTGCTCCTTGTTTTGGCTTTGTGGACTGTGTAAGGGTGAACTATACAAAAAGGAATCTTTACAAACGCAGCAATTTTCTAGTTCTATCCTCTTGTACCCATTGAACATATGTGAGACCCAAAGAACACAATATAATATTCAGGAAATATAGAAAATGAAAGAAAAAACAGATGTGGTTTTAAATTTTTTCTTCTTTTTTTTTTTTTTACAAAAAGAATGTACAATTGTCTTCTTTCGTTCCAGAAATCCTTTAACCTTTCCTGGCTTTGTGGCATTCATCCAACACGTGTCAACACTAAGTGGACTCTGGCTGACACTTTAATGTGGATATGACGTATCTTTTGTCAGGAGAGGAAAGGAAACACTCCCCTATATTACTCTGTTATTTTCTAAAGGAAATGGAGGTGGGAAAAATGAAGACCAGGTCAAATCCATCTATGTATTGTGACATACTCTGCAGCTTTTGTGCACTTCAGGATGATTACACATTACACTGGGTAGCACTTAATTATTTAAAGTGACTTTTACCTTATTGTTATAGCCAGTACATGATTGAGTCCTTGCTGTGAATGCCAAGTTTTTTGTTTCTGACAGAAAGGACTGAGTTTAGATGTCGAGGCAGATTGTAATTTGACAGGGAGAAGGCAACAAGGCAGCTGTCCAGTGAGGACAACCTCAGACTCAGTAGGTAATTCTAAAGAAACTAAGTATGGACAGTCTCCTTCAAGGGAGGAGGTGATAGAATATTTTTGATCCTCATTAATCATATATTCATCATCTATATCTTGGCAACCTGGTATACTGAGAGCCATTTTTTAAAAATAAACTTTAGATAGAATTTGTACTCTGAAGACTGAGAATTCAATCTGATCACTCCAACAAACTACTGGGATAAGTTAAATAATTAAGTTAACTTCTCTGAGTCTCCCTTCCTCTCTATATAAAAAGAGTTTTAACATCTAGCTCAGAGTTGTTACTAAGTCAAGCTAATATATGTGGAAGCATCTACATAATGTACTTAGTGGGTACCTGATAAATATCAGTTCTCTGCTCTTTCAGACTGAAATGCCATTACCATCTCCATAGTGGCTACTTAAAAGTAAGAATCAACTCACCATAAAAGAGTAGTCACTGGTCAAAGCAATATAATAGAAGTGACAGCAGCATTTTATATTAGAACATATGTTGTAAATTGGCATAATCATCTTTACTAGTTCTCTGTGTGGCCAAGAGACACTATGGTCAGCTGAGTAGATGGATAGCAATAGCAAGAAATAGTGAATGCAATCTGAGTTCTGATTGGTGAAAATTTTACTCTGGGTCTCGCCCCTGGAGACATGTTGACATTTCTAATAATGTAGCACTTTGACTTGCGGGCCTGCTGAGTATTGGATACTTCGATTAAGAAGACTATTAGCCTGATGAATAATGTTTCTAACGTTCATGAATTTAGATGAGTAATAATAGAATGGTTAAAAAACAGAGCTTGGTTGGGGTGAATATTTAAACTTGGAAGATTTTTAGTAGTGGAAAGATGAATCTGGAGATTTGGAATGATGGATATTTTGTAGGCTGCCTTGTCTGTTACTTATTTTACATATAAATCAAACTCTATTTAGAAAGGAAAGAAGAGGCTTTTTATATTTAATTTTTTTTTTTTTTTTTAGAGACAGGGTCTCACTCTTGCTCAGGCTAGTCTTGAACTTCTGAGCTCAAGCAATTCTCCTGCCTCAGCCTCCCAGAGTACTAGATTACATGCTTGAGCCACCAACCCTGGCCCTGTGAGTATAATATTTTTGAGGTCCATCCATGTGGTAGCATGTATCAGTAGTCCATTACTTTTTATTGCTGAATGGTATTTCATGTTATGGTTATACCACAATTTGTTTATCAATTCTTCAGGTGATGGGCTTCAAATTGTTTCCAGTATGGCTATCATGAACGGTGGTGCTATAAACATTGTGTATATGTCTTTGTATAAATATATTTTCATTTCTCTTGGATAGATTCTTAAGAGTGGAGTTGCTAAGTCATGTGGTAAGTTTATGTTTAACATTATACCTGGCAGAATACATTCTAAAGTAGCTGTATCATTTTACATTTCCATTAGGAATATATGAGCATTCCAATTTCTCTACATTCTTGCCAACTGTTGGTATTATCTGCTTTTTTTCTTAGAAAATGTGCTGTGATATCTCATTGTCATTTTAATTTACCTTTCCCTAATGATTAAAGATGTTGAGCATTTTTATTTGTCTACTAGCTATTCATATATCATCTTTAGTCAAATGTCTATTGAAATTTTTGATAATTTTAAAATTGTTCGTCTTCTTTATTCACATTTTTACCTGATATATAATTATAAAATATATTCTTCTACTATGTTACTTGCCTTTTCATTTTGTTATTCATGTCTTTTGAAGCACAGTTTTTTAATTTTGATGGAATCCAATTTATTATTTTTTATTGTTTTACTGATTGAGCTTTTGGTGTTGTATCTAAGAACATTCAGTCAACCCAAAATAATGAAGATTTTCTTCTAAGTTTTCATCTAGAATTTTTAATAATTTTAGTACTTATATTTAGGTGTATGATTGATTTCATATTAATTTTTGTATATAGTGTGGTAAAGGTCTAAGTTGTTTGTCATGTGGGCATACAATTTTCGCAGCACTGTTATAAAGACTAACATTTTCACATTGAATGCTTTGACATCTCTGTCAAAAATCAATTGACCATACAGACATATAGACCAATGAAACAGAATAGAAAATCCAGAGATAAATTCATATATTTACAGTCAACTGATTTTCAACAAAGACACCAAAAACAGTCAGTGTAGAAAGGACAGTCTATTCAGGAAATAGTGCTGGGAAAACTCGATATCCATATTCAGAAAAATGAAACTAGACCCCTATCTCTCACTATAAACAAAAATAAAACCAAAATGGATTAAAAACTTAAGCAGAAAACCTGAAACTATGAAACTACTAAAAGAAAACATGGGGAAAATGCTTCAGGACATTGGTTTTGGCAAAGATGCTTTGTGTAAGATCTCTAAAGCACAGGCAACGAAAGCAAAAATAGGCAAATGGGATTACACCAAGGTAAAAAGCTTCTGCACAGCAAAGGAAACAATCAACAGAGTTGAAGAGACAAGCTAAGAATGGGAGAAAGTTATTTGCACACTATTCAACTGACACGGGATTAATTGCCAGAAAATATAAGAAACTTAATAGCAAAAAAATACAATCCAATTTAAAAATGGGCAAATTATCTGAATAGACATTTCTCAAAGGTAATACATACAAATGGCCAACACGCATATAAAAAATGCTTGGCATCACTAAACATCAGGGAAATGCAAATCAAAGTCACAATGAGATATAATATCACCCTAGTTAACATAGCTACTATCAGAAAGACAAAATATAATAGATGCTAGCTAGGATGAGGAGAAAGGACAACACTAATAAATTGTTGGTAGGAGTGTCCACTATTTTCCTCTATGAAAAACAGTATGGAGATTCCTCAAAAAAAGAAAAAAAAATAAATTTACCATATGATCCAACAATCCCACTGCTGGGTACATATCCACAAAAAAGGAAATCATTATATTGAAGTGATAAACGAAAGCTCATGGTTATTGCAGCACTATCCGCAATAGCCAAGATATGGAATCAACCTAAGTGTCCATCAGTGGATGGATGGATAAAGAAAAAGTGGCTTGTATACACAATAGAATATTATTCAGCCATAAAATAAAATAATATCCTCATTTGCAGCAACATGGATAGCACTGGAAATCATTAACTTAGTTCAAATATACCAAGCACAGAAAGACAAATACTGTGTGTTCTCACTCATATGGGAGCTAAAAACATTAATCTTGTGGAGCTAGAGAATAAAATGATGCTTACCAGAGCCTGAAAAGGGTAGTGAAGGGGTGGGGATGAAGAGATGTTGGTTAATGGGTACAAAAATACTGTTAAATAGAAGAAATAAATTCTAGTGTTCAATAGCACAGTAGGGTGACTATAGGTAACAATAATTTATGGTGTATGTCAAACAGCTAGAAGAGAAGATTTGAAATGTGCCTAACACAAAGAAATAATAAATGTTTGAGGGGACCGGTGTCCTAACTAACCTGATTTGATCATTACACATTACACGCATGTATCAAAATATCATATGCACATAAATATGCACAATTATGCATCAATAAAACAATCAATTGATCATATGATTAACTAAACTCCAGTCTTTTTTCAGACTTCTCCAGTTTTTATACTAATGCAGTTTTCATGTTGAAAGATACCACATTATATTTAACCATGATGTCTCCTTAGTCTCTTCTAGTCTTTGACAGTTTCTCAGTCTTTCCTTACTTTTCATGCCCTTGTACCAATGCTATTTTTTTTTTTTTAGTTTTGATGAATACATGATGGTAATGTAAGAGCTTAGTATTATGGAAAATTGCATGAAGGACATATAGGAACTCTGTATTATGTTTGCAATTTATCTATTAACTTAAAGTTCCAAATTAAAAATTTTATTAAAGAAAAAATTAATTTACCATAAATATAAAGATTATTTCTGAAATCTCAAATCTGTAATAATTTTTAATGTTTATCCTAGAACAAATTACACCCTGCCATGATTATTGTGGCTTTATTTTGAAATCTGATAGTCTATATCCTCCAACTTCATTTTTCTTCAAAATTATTTAGCTAGTTTAAGTCCTTTTCAGTTCCCTGTAAATTTTAGGAGCAATTTGCTAATTTCTCCAAAAAATTTTTATTGAACTTTTGATACGGTTGTATTGAATTTAGATTAATTTGAGGAGAACTGCCATTTTTAAATTATCAAATATTATAGTTCGTGAACATGAAATATGTCTCCGTTTTTATAAATCTTCTCTAATTTCTGTTAGCAATGTTTGGTAGTTTTCAGTATATAAGTCCTGAACTTCTTTTATCAGATTTATTTATAAGGTTTTTATCCTTTTTAATTATATTATAAGGATATTGTTTTCCTAATATCAATTTAGGAATTTTTGTTACTAGTCTGTAGAAATAAAATTTGTTTTTATGTATTTATTTTTTGTTTTGCTAAGTTACTTTATTTGTTTTTTGGTTCTAATAGATTTTTTTGTGAATTCTTTGGGATTTCCTATATACAGGATCATTTTGTCTTCAATTTGACTTATTCCTCTCTAATCTAGATGTCTGTTATTTATATGCTTTGTCTGACTGCACTGACTAGAGACGTAAGTATTGTGTTGACTACAAAAGAGAAAAGCAAACATCTTTCTCCTCTTCCTGATGTTAGAATGAAAGCATTCTATCGTTCAGCATCAGGTGTAATATTAATGTTAATTGTAGGTTTGTTATAAATGCCCATTTTCAAGATGAGGAAGCTCACTACTATTCCTAAATTGCTGAGAGTTTTTATCCTGAGTGACCGTTAGATGCTTTTGCTAAATTTATCAAGATAATTCTGATTTTGTTTTTTATTCTATCAATTTGGCATATAAAATTAATTGATTTTCATATTGTAAACTAATCTTGCATTCCTAGGATAAATCCCACTTGATCATGAGTATAATGCTTTATATACATTGCTAGATTCAGTTTGTTCATATTTTGCTAAGGATTTTGAATTCAAATTCATGAGGGATATTGATCTGAAGTTTTATGTATGTGTGTCTCTGTGTGGCTGTGATATATTTGTCTGACTTTGGTATCTGGATGATGCTGGCCTTATAGAATGAATAGAAACATATTCTCTTCTATACATTCTGAAAGAATTTATGAAGGTTTGTTTTTACTTATTCTTTAGATATTTGATAGAATTCACTACTATAGCCTTTTGGCACTGAACTTTTTCTTGGTGAGAAGATATTTAATTGCTAATTAAATTTATTGGTTGTAGGCCAATTCTGACTTTCTCCTTCTTCTTTAGTAAGTTTTGGTAATTTGTATCTAGAAATTTATCCATTTTGTTTAAGATGACTAATTTGCTGGCATAAATTTGTTCTTTGTAGACTGTTGTGATTTTTTTTAATTCAGCAAGTCAGTAATGATGTTTCCACTTTAATTCCTAGTTTTTGTAGTTTGTGTCTTCCTTTTACTCTGTTTAAAGCCTGTTAATTATTTTGAACTTTTCCAAAAAAATTATCTTTTGGGTCTCATTGATTTTTCTTTATTATTTTTCTCTCTTTTATCACATTTATTTATGTTCCTTCATCTCTTGTATTCTTAGCATGGACTTTGTTTTCACTTTCCAGTCTCTTAAAGTAGAAGCCGGGATTACTGATTTTCTTTGTTCTTATTTAGCTATTAAATGCTATACATTTTACTGTTAGCAATCCTTTAATTATATCCCATAAATTTTCATATGTTGCATTTTTTTAATTAATTTAAAAATGTTTTCTAACTGAATTTTTTTCTTTGACCCATGGGTTATTTAAAAATTTGTTAATTTCCAAACATTTTGTAGGATTACCTGGAGGTTTTTTTCTATTGCTTATTCCTATTTTAATTTTATTGTGGTCAGACAGTATTTTGTATGAATTAAATCCTTTTCAATTTTATTGGGGCTTATTTTATGGCTTGCAGATGATACATTCTAAGGTCATTTTTGTGCCCATAAAAAGAATCAGCAATCTGCAGTCATGGGGGAGTGTTCTATATGTTTGTTAGTTCTTATTAGTACTGTTCAAATCCACCTATCCTTGCTGATTTTCTATTTTTATATCTGTTATTGTGAGTGGAATGCTGAAATCTCCAACTACTATGTTTAAATTGTCTATTTAGGTTTTCAGTACTGTATTTGCTTCATGTATGTTTAGGCTCTGTTATTAGATGAGTGCACATTTATATTTGTTATAATTTCCTAATATATTGACTTTGTATGGTTATGAAATACCTCCCATCTTTAGTCGTATTTCTTATCTTGTTGTCTGTTTTGTCTGATTTTAATGTATCTGCTTCACCTCATTTATGGTTATGTATTGGGGCATTTTGACTGTTCACATTTAATATAATTTTTATATAATTGGATTTACATTGTCATTTTTCTCCTTGTTTTTTATATGTATCTATTTTTGTTTCTTTGTTCTTCTTTTTTGCCTGTTAAGCTTATATTTTTAGTGTATCGTTTTAGTTCCCGTTATTTTTTTTAATTTTTCTTAATGGTTATTCTGGTGATGGTGATATGTATCTTAACTTATCACAGTCTACTTCATATTAATTCTAACTTAGCTCCAGTAAAATATAAAAATTTTTCTTCAGTATAGTTCTATTATTGCTCACTCATTTGTTCTATAACATATATATGTGTGTATGTATGTTTACATACACACATATATACACACATATATATGAAATATATTTTTTAATTCTTGGATTTATATATGAGTCTAGCTTCTTAGGGTTCTTTTTTATATCTTGAATAAGTTAATAATTAGCCAATGACCTCTCTGAGATTGTGCTCAGCCATCTCAGACCATTAAGCTTTTAGTTCTCTGCAGATGGATCTGTGTATAGCAGATCACATTCAAAAATCAGTCCATTGTCAAGTCTTCTCTGGTATTTCCTTCTGTGCCCTTTTAAATCTCCTATGTTTATGTATGCATGTAGCCTCAGGATTGGGCAAGAATATAAGACTGTCTTAGACTCTCTCAATTTTTAGCTGCATATATATATATATATATACAGCCCTAACCAGGAATACTCTTTCCTCACCCATGTGATATCAAGCTTTGAAAATCTTTTGCAGTTTCCACTGGCAACACCAATAGGCTTCATAAGCATTGTTGCCTCTTTCAACTACAACTAAGAAGGTGCCAATCCTCCTGGTTTTACTCTGCTCAGCTGAAGCTACTTGCAGTGGTTGAGGTTGGAGAGTAGGAGAATTGCAAAAACACTACAACCTCCCATTGTCTTTCCTATTCTCCAGCAGTTTTTCAACTATAAATCCCTCTCAGGTTTTTTCATGCCTTTGGTGTATTTCCAAAATGTTGAAATAGTTGTTTTTGTCAATTTTGTGTAATTTTATAGTTGCTATTTGCAGAAAGAGATTTGCCTGTCTCTTCACTTGCTTATACTTGGAAATCCTGCCACCTCTTCTACACATATTTGCCAATCATTTTATTGAGAAAGGATTTGCCATCAAATAGCATTTAAAATCCAATGAAAAAAGAAAATAGGATCACGGATCATTGGATATCTCCCTCATTCAGACCTCCTCTGAAAGCTTCACAGAAAATGAATCATCAATCTTCCCTAAAACTGAAAATTTCAGTGTCATTGGTTCAGTATATATATGGACATTATCCACATATATTGTATTTACCTGTTCTGTTATGTAATCGTTCACAGTAACAAAAGTGAGATGGTTATACCTGTACAGTAAGATTTCAATGAACTGACATAATAAGAAAATAGGTGAAGTATTTTTTTTAATTAGCCATGGATTGATCAAGGAAACACAAGTTAAACTCTTTTAGAAATTATGAATCTGCTTTCTTAATCTAGTGTGTTCTCTCTATTGATTTGGATATATCTTTGGTAATTGATGAATGGTAGGGTTTTCGAGTCAACATGCTAACATGAAATCACAATATAAAATATAGAATAAAAAAGGAGAAGGTATAGAATATTGATCTTAAGAAATTTATTTTGAAAAATGGCCTCATGTTTGTTTTTAGGAATTATCCTCTTTTTTTTTCCTAGTCATAAAACTTGCATGAGAATAGGAGAAAAGAGTTAAGCTAATTTTTCTTACTATTAGTGATAATAATGATAATAGCATTTAATGCTATTAAGCATCTGATAGTTAAAAAAAAAAAACTAAAATAACTTTTATATACCTGAACTTATTTCATATATTCAGGAATTCAGTGTTGTAGGATATAATATATCATGTAAGATTTATTGAGTACCTATTTCATATTGAGCCAAGCATTGGACATATAAATGTGAAATGAAAGCCTTTAGCATCCAGAAACTTTCAAGCCTTGGGGACAGTAGAATACTAAGTAGATAATCATAGCTCAATGGCTTTAGTGTCATAAGAATGATTTTCAAAAATGTTATAGATACAGGAGAAGAGGAGCATCTTAATCCTGCCTTCCTAAGTAAGATAATGTTAGAATATAAACCACATAGGTAAAGATGAGTAAAAAAAGATGAGAGAATGAGAGAAGTAATTTTACTTCGTACTTCTTGTAAGATAGGAATTGATCAAGGCACATTCCTTGAGAAATCTTTTTTTAACTCATGCAATTATTCAATGAAGTTGATATTTTCATAATCTTAAAACCAACAAACAAATAAGCTGAATCCTAAGGCCCATTTGGCATAATTAACTTGGGTAAATTTCTGACACAATTTATATATGTACAAAGACAGGCAGCAATATATGACATGTTATCAGAAAGGCACAGAAGTAAAGAATGAGGATATAATAAATATTATTATAATAAAGTTCAGGAAAATTGAAGGCTTCATCTAGACACTGGTAGTTGGAATAGAGTGAAAGATATGATTCTAAGCATTTTAGGAGTTGGCATGGGCAAATTTAGCGAGTTAAACCTAATTTGCTATGTATGGGAGAAATAAGATTCTAAAAGGATTCCTAGGTTTCTGTCTTAGGCAAATTAATGGACATGTTTGTCATTCACTGAGTAAAAGAGTACAGAACGAGCAAAATGTGGATGCAGGTGGGATATCAGGGACTGGAAACTAGATCTCCCCAGTAAAATGCTAAAGATCTTCTCACTAAACCGCACAACCCTTGCATCAACTACTGAGTTCTACTAAGACAGGTAGATTGGGTCTTGCCAGAATAACCCTTTTGATGCAATCCATCCTATTTATCAGGGTTATTGGGATCCTGGCGTTCTCATGAGTTGAAAGGATTTAAAAAATGACTAATTACTCACAGCTTACTTTATATAAAGAACAACTACTCAGAGAATCATGGTCTCAGAAAGTCAGCATCTCTCTCTCTCTCTCTCTCTCTCTCTCTGTCCTGTCAGAAAGAAGAATTGAGAAGAGAGATATTGCAGATATCCGCCATCTGGATTTCCCTTCAGTTAGATAAATACTGTGTTAGTTTCCTGCCTAGTACAGACACACTGGCAGGAAAATTTTCTGAATGTGGCAAAGACATGACCAGGTTGGCTGTTTCAGCTTTAGATCCTCATTTATTACACCACTACAATTTATCTTAGAACAGAGACAGTGATCATCTTGCTAGTCTTGGGTTAAGCTAACTGTTGTAGACAAGGCTCAGAGGGGAAAAGAAACACTAGTCTATCAGCTTCTACATTGTGTTCCATTCAGGATAACTTGCCTTTGCCTTATAGACGTCTATCATGATGGGACCACAAGTATTCCATCTACTTGTGGAGAACCATTTAAAGACTTCACAATCAATCCTGGATATGACATGTTTTGCAAGAAATTTGAGGATGAAAAAATGTCAAATTGCCCTATGGAAGCTAGTTTTAATGTATGTAATATTTCTTAATTTTAAAGTCATTTGGAAGTTGTTTTCCAAGCTAGAAATCTCCCAAGTATTTGCATTTAAATGGCCTGCTAGAACTTATCTAAAAGTGAAAATTTTCCACAAGTAGTACTCCATATTGTCCTATTCTATCCATGAACAAGATGCTAGCAATGGTGACTATATCATTTCTGTAAGAATGTGCCTGAAAAACAAAGTATTTCATTAACACATGCACTATAAAGAGTCAGTATGTGAAGCCAACGGCTACCATTCTGAACACTTGCTTTGCATACAGTATAACACTTTTCTCTCCAATTTAAAAAGAAAAAAGAAAAGAAAAAGAAAAAACTTCAGACAGAGTAATTTATAAAGAGCTCCCTGATATCATTTGTGAATCTGGGACAGGGTAGGACAGCTGGTTTTGGTTTTCACATTTGCTCATGGGTAACTTCTACTGTGTTTCCTGCTCTCTGATTTCAATGGAGAACTGAGAGTGAAGTCCCACAACCTATTGGCACACAGATGTGGAATGATTGTCATACTCTTGCTTTTACATTCTAGTTCATCCTGATAGCCACTAGTGGCCTAGAGATTAGGAACTGCCATTTGCATCCCCAAAAGAAGCAGATGATAGTCAATATGTGTAAAACTTATAAAGTGACAGCAAGCCTCAACTTTGATCTCTTTGAGCTTTATTTACTACTTTGCCAGATGGAACTGAATCTTTCAATCTTTCATCTGGTCCATGTGGGTTACTCCTGTTCTCTTTATAGTGGACGTTAGGGCGGGGTGGGGGCGATTTCTTAGGTTTTTACTGTCATGTGCAATTGCATTAAATAGTTTTGACTACATGTGCATTCTTGATATTCTATTAAGACAGATATTTAATTATTAAGTTTACTGCTGGAAAGAAAAAATGTAGGTCATTTCTCTATTAGAACACGTGTAATCAAATAGTGCTGATAAAAGTGTCACTTTTATAAAAAGCTCCTTTTCTTGATGTTTATCTGACAACCAGTTGGACTAGAGTCGAAGAGGAAGGTGCAGGTCAGCCAGTGCGCTGAGCTGCTGGCATTCCCACTGAAGCTGACAGAACGGTAACAGCAGGAGTCAATTTTAATGAGACTGGTGCTCCTTGGAAAAGACATGGGCCATAAATTACCAGCTCTGGGAGGAGAAGGTAAAAAGGAAGCCACGTAGGAAATTTTAGAAAGTATGGCTGACAGAAAAAGGTGGCCTCTCTTGGAGAGCGATCGGGGCTCTTCCAGAAAAGTGTCCAAGAACTGCAAGGACAAGAAAGACTGACCCAAGAAGAGAATCAGAACTATCTTTCAAATGGAATTCGGGAAATAATGTCCGAGGGAAGAGTATGTAGTGTAATATAAGAAAAGCAGAAGTTGTGCTTTGGGTTCCAAAATCCTCTGGGTTGACCTAGTCAGTTAGATTGTATCCTGACTTAATTTTTTAACCATCCAATTTGACTAAACTCAACCCTGTATGAAAAGATGAACTTTGAGATCTTAAGCTAATTTGGAAATCTTATGGAATTTTTAAATTCAAATAATGTGTTTTAAGAGGTTTGCATGAAGAAATGCACTGTTTATCACTATGTATTTTTTCCTCTTTCTTCTTTCTCTCTCTCTCTCTTTCCATAATCTAGGGACTTCTACACTTGCTATTTCCTTTCTAGTATCACTTGCTCACTTGCTTCTCTTTTTTCAACTCAAACATTTTTCAGAGAACAGGCTCCACAGATGTGTTGCAAACAAATAGGTAATTGAAACCTTCTATTGCTCTTTGGTGCCTTAGTCTTTGATTATTGTAATGTTGACAATTATAGTTTCCCATTATCCATAGAAGCTGCTTTTATGATGAGTGAAAATTAAATTGTGTGGGATGTATGCTATCAGATCTTATTCTTCCTATATAATAGCTGAGCACCTACATATTTTGGGGGCTTAGATCATATAGAAAAGGTATTTTCTCTCCCTATTTTTATGTTTGAGAAGAGCATTACACATTATCTCTTAAATGCTCTGGGACCAGCTTTTTGAAACCACTAAGAATCTTTAACATAGAGAACCAAAAGCAAGGGTTACACTGAAAGCTAAGTTTCCTTCCTGAAACCTAGTTTATCAAATATTACTATAATTATTTTATTATTATTATTTCCATTATTATTATTTTAATATAATTGCTATTATTTAATGAGAACACATCATCTACTGGTATTTTCCAAAGCGTATATAACTATCTCCATTCTATAAATGAGAAGACTGAGAGTTTCAGTCAGAGGCCTAAGTCACGTAACTAGTAAAGGTTGCTAAACCAGGATAGAAATCTAGCTATATGGATTTAAAAACCCATGTACTTTTCACTGTAGTTCATTGCTACAAATTAGGATTAATAATAGAAGTAAGCATCTCCTTTTCCACTACATTTGATATTTATTGAATTTAATAATCTTTAAAAGGTTGTAACATAAGCTAACGAAAATTGCAGACAATTACAAATTAAACTGGGCAGTACTTGCAATGTAACAGCAATTAGAGAGAAAGATGGTAGGTAAAATAATAGAGAAAAGGTATGTGAAGGCTGGAATTAAACTAAGTTTCATTAAAAATGATTGCTGCATTCTGAAAGGGCCATAGTATTTACATTGACTTCTATATATCTGATCTTCTTGGCATCCTGGCAAAGTGGTTATTATCTTTCACATCTGATATATAAGGACATTGAAACCAAAGGGTAATGAGCAGCCTGCTAAAAGTAGATGCCATTCAATAAGATCAAATTCCCATAGGAAAGAATCAAAGTACCATGCTCAAGGAACTAAAAGAAATACAAGATTTCTAGAACACAGAGCACAAGGCTGAAGAAGAAAGCAAAGTTCTGATCATGCAGAGCTTCACAGAACAAAAGAAGAGTTTAGATTTTATTCTAAGTGTAATTGGAAGACATTGGATAATTCAAAGTAAGAAAATGTTACTATCTGATATATATTTTTAGAAAAATTCCTCTGAATTATAAGGGGGTAGGTATGAATATAGGCAGATCATTTAGCAGCCCACAGTAGCAATTCAAACAAACCATGGTGGTGACTCAGGTTAGACTGGTTACACTGAAATTGAAGAAAGTCGGTGACTATATTTTGGATACAGAACCAAAAAGACGTGTTGACCGATGAAGTGTAAGGATGAGGTAAATAGAAGAATCTATAATTACTTATAAATGTTTGGTGTAAGCCCCCAGATAGATGTTAGTACCCTTTTCTAAGATGAGGAAGGCAAGAGAAACAGATTTCAGAAATAGGAGGTAAAATACCAAGAGTTGCATTTAATGTACACTCATTTTGAAATGCTTATTAGACATTCAATGCAAGACACTGTGCTTAATAAATGAGTCTAGCGTCAAAAGAAAGATCAGGACTGGAGATAGAAATTTGGAGTCATTAGCATATAGATATTATTTAAAACCATTGGATAAAATGAGATCATCTTGGGAGAGAGTAGAGATAAAGAACGGATAAGGTCCCGCACCAATGTTGGAGCGCTCCTGCATTCCTTGCCCAAGTGGAGAAGGAGATAACAAAGGAAATTGAGATACTGCTGTTGAAAAAGGTGGAGATCCACAGAGAAACAGAAGCCAAGACCAGAAAATAGTTCCACAAAGAGGGAGTATACAACTGTGTCAATTGCCTCTGGGAGGTCAATTAAGAGCAGGTAAGTGAATGTATCCACAGAAAGGTCCCTGGTAACCTGGACAACAGTGATTTTAGTGGACTAGTTGAAATGGAAATCAATGCAGAGTTTGGTACAGAGCGAAGAGGATGTGAGGAAATGGAAGCAGTGAAGAGAGAAAAGTTTTGAAAGATTATTCTGTGAAGAGTAACACATAAGTGAATATAGAAGGAGTAATTTAAGTCTTTATTGTGATCAGTGTCATGACTTCAAACCTGTACGTTTGTACATTTAAATTTCATACAATGCTGTATGAGTTTGGGAAATAACATGGAAGTAAAAATGAGGTCTTTCATTTCAGGGAGAATAGTGTGAGCAACTTTAAACAAATATAACAGCCATCATTTACTGAGGGTCTGCGTTTCACAAGGCGTGAAGAGAGGAGAGCTTTGTTTCTCAAAAAAGGTTGCAGCCTGCAGGCTGGCCATCTTGAGATCTGGGAAGCGCAGCCTTGGGCAGAAGCCAAGAGCAAGCACCTGGAGGAATGGTGGTAAAAGGAACAGGAATTAATGCTGAGTGGGGTGGCCAAACATACATATTTAATAAGCTACAGGAGGAGTCATGAATATTTATGAAAGGAGAAACGTGGGCATGTGCAATTTAGTTTCGTGCCTCTTCATGGGCCGCATGTTCAAATTGTGGCAGCATTAACATGATCTGAGGGTGAAGTTTTCAGCCCTCTGCTGTCAAAGGTGAATCAGAGGACACAATGGCCCCCTATTCACAGCCTCCACAGGCTGGCCAGAGCCACTCCATAGTCCATGTGGGCTGTCTCTTAATCAGGAAGGAATGCCTGTCAGTTGTGTAGAAACAGCAAATGAAAGGAGCAGTCACAAGGTTGGTTGAAGTCACCTGTGGAGCAAATCTTTGCAAAGGGCTGGTTTCTGTTTAGTCCTTAGGAAAAAAACACCCAGTAGTAGTTGGTGAAGGTGTAACAAGGCCTGTCTGACCTTCTGTCCCGTCGTGGCCAGGAACTCAGATGTGAGGTTTTTCTGGGGTTCTCTTGACCAAGTAGGGGTTCATTCAGTTGAGGGCTTAGGATTTTATTCCTATTTCTTACTAGGATCTGGCAATATGGAGACAAATTCATTCATTTATTCAAATTCTAATCTTTAGTTTGCACCTACAACGTGTCAATGTTATCCAAGGTGTTGCTATTTCTGCAGTGAAACAAACAAAAAAAAACCAGAAAACATCCCTTTCCTTGTGGTGCTAGTATTCCTGTGAGGAAGAGACAAGGCAGATAGTAAATAAACAAATGAGTAGAATATATAGTTACAGCAAAAAATGCTATTGGGAAAGATATAGCAGAGGAAGGGTATATGTAGGACTCGGAAATGGGGAGATGCAGAAATTCTAAAATGTGTAGTTGAGAAAACCACAGTAAGAAAATAACATTTGAACAAAAATATAAAGGGCAAGGGATACAGAGAAATACAGATATCTGTGTGGAAAAAAAAAAAAAAAGATTCCAGGCAGAGGAATCTTGCAGTTGCAAGTAGAATCTTCCCAGGCTAAGTGTAAAAAGTATTTCAAGGAGGAGAAAGAGAGAGAAGGACTGTCAGATACTTCTGGTAGGTTTTCTCTGTGGAGTTCATTCTTGATTTTGACAAAAGCGGTTCTGTGTAGTGGCAGGGGAGGAAGCTGGTTGGGATGAATACAACAGAGAAGGGGGAGAATTAAATGGAGGTAGAAAACATAGTAAACTCTTCTGAGGAGTTTTGCTGTAAAGGGAATTGGAGAGATGGGATGGTTCTGGAGGGCCACAGGGTCAGGAGAGGGATTTTTTTCAAGATAGAACTATGCCTGTACGTTTATACACTGCTGGGAATTATCCAGCAGAGACAGAAGAATTGATGAGCAGGAGAGAGGGGAAGAATTGCTGGAGCAAGGTCCCTGAAGAGGTGAGAGGGGCTGGAATAAAAAACATTTAAAAAAGTGAAAAGTTTGCCATTTTGAGGCACAGACAAATCAACCTTAGCCACAGGAAGAAAGGAAATATTGTTCTCAGATGCATGTGGATGTGTGGTGCGAACTTGGAAAAATTATTTCCGACTAATCCTCTTTGTTTAGTAAAAGGAGAACCAAATTATCAGCTGAGAGGCTGAAGAAGGAGATTTTGGAAATTTGATGAAAAGAGAGAAGGTATGAAATGGTAATTTAAAAAGTGAAAGGATTAGAAATGCAGGATTGGCAGCACTGGGTCTCCCTTGAAGTTGGTGGTCATGCATTTTAAGCGAGGCAAGTTAGGATAGTTCCGTGAATGTTTCCAGCTGTGCTCAGTTGAGCAGCAGAGAGGATGGACAGAGGAGGCAGAGAGCATCCTTTCTTTCATAGCAGCGAGCGAGTGAGAGACAGAAAGGAAAGGAAAATGTAGACTGTAAAACAAAAATATAGCATGTGAAAGTGTTACGATTGAATTACTTCAGATACTTTGAGAGTTCAGAATTGAGGGCAAGACTCCGGCTGACTTGAGTGATGGGTATGGGAAGGTGACACATAGAAAGAAATGCTTAAAACACTAACAAGTAAATAGGAGTGGAGAAAATATATTTCTGAAAGTGCCAATAGATTTCTCATTATCTCATTATTATCAGTTTTATCAAAATCAAGATATAAAGTAGAATTTTTAGGAGTCTGGAAATAGTGATAAAAATGTAAATATAATAGTAACAAAAATTATAATAATGTTATAAATATTAGATAATGTTTTATGAAAAATAATGATGGCATACAATATATTTTATAATTGTATTACTTGTATTACTCTTATGTCCTCTATTATTATTTTGTGAGGATGGTGATGGTTTGTCTTTATCACCTCTCATTCTCACAAGCAAATTTTCAAAGTAACTATTATTAGTTTTGCCATTTCACAAATAAGGGAGCCACGACACAGCTTATTAAGTCATTAAGTCATTTGCCCAAGATCACAGAACTAGCAATTAGCGGGAAAAAAGATTTAGATTCAGATGTGTCTGATGCCTGTATGCTTCCAGATAATCAAAAACATTAATCCCACGCTTGGAATTGGAGGTTACTTGCATTCTGGCAGAGTCAGGACAAAGATTTTTATCAGTACCTTTGAATGTGGTATCCAGCAATATGATAATATCTAAATTACGGCTGTCTGTTAAGGTCTCAAACAATTAGAATAACATTTTGTGTTTCTTGCCATACGCTGGTTATCCAAGGTTGAGATCCAAATACTGAATTTACTATGGACACGTGATGCCATATCTGAAAAGCAGAGATTCAAAGGGAACAATAAAACCCAGGCAGAAACCTGCAAAGCTTGTTCCTTTCATAGTATTTACTACTTCAGAAGACAGCTCTGTTTGCTCTTCTGAACAGGAGATTTTAATTGTGTCACAGAAAGGGATGGCACAATCTTCAAGGCTTCTGTCCTGTCAGAGAGAGCCTGGGAATATACAACTTAGCTGTTCCTTACACAACAAGGTCAATGGTGGAGTTATCTCGCTGCATCTATTCCATCAACATCGAGAGAGAGAAATCAGTGAGGATGAAATAAAGGAATAACTGGTGTGCTCACAGGTTGTTTGTATTCCTCTGTCTTAAGAGACAGGATTTATGATCACAAGGCTTGGAGTGATGATAAAAACTGGAAGGTGAGAGCCATACCTTGAAGCCTGTCACAGGAGAAGTAACACCAGCAGGGTACAGTGTGAAAATAAAATGTCCTTATCTTCTGGACATGTTGAAATATATCTATAATCAACTACGAAATTGACTCATATAGTTATTGACAACTTGCCAGTCTATTGGAGAAAACTGTGTGGGGGTGAGGAGTAGAAGTTGAACAGAGTTGAGGGGAGGGTGTCCAGAAAGTTAGCTGTATTTTTTGAAAAGAACCACTCCAGTTTTCTTAAAGAGATGGGGAGAAAATCAAAAGAAAGTATCTAATTAGGTCATTAAAAATTTAATATAAATGTAGCTATCTTTGATGAATTCAAGGGAAAAAAAAAAGCACAGTGTTGTTTTTTTTTTTTTTTTTTTTATCCTACCCAATTCAAACAAACGTGAAAGCTCTCTCCTCTTAATTTTCTAGAATGTAGATTACTCAGGGAAATTTTCCATTTAATGCTGGCTATACTTGCCTCCTAGCACACATCTGGAATATGCCTTTCTCTTTACCTATGTACTGGTGTGTTTTTGAGAAATGATTATTGATGCTAACAGTAGATATACTAAGGAGGTGCACGCATTTCTGGTACTAAGATGAAGTAAAATGTCCTAAATCAAAAT
>CAUYSK010025738.1:0-11924 GCA_963575035.1 Avahi laniger | reverse complement strand
GTCTTGAAGCCAATTTCGTTGCAGAATTGTAACTCAACAGTCTGGGAAATACAAATATCCCTGGTAGGCAATTTACTCTTTAGTTGAAGCTACTGCTTTTTATTCATAAACAAAGTAATGAGCGAGCAGTTGTTCGACTTTTTTTTTTGTCTGTTTCTTAAAAGTAAGGCCATAAGAAGCAAAGCCGAATGCAAACAGCACTGAGGTAAAAATAAACAGCCACTGTGTCGAGTGCCAGGAAAGAGCTTAGCATGCCTAAAGGAGAAAATGTAACAGGTAAACTTCCTCCTAGCATTTCTTATGCAGTGGGAATCAATTCCTCGAAATACCCACACTCACAGCACCCTTTTTCAAATACTGATAATAGACTCAGCTATACCATTACCTGCACCTGGGGAAACACAGGGGAGCCCCGCCTTCCCAGGGGAATTCAAACTTCTGTGGAGGGCATATTTCAGGGATGCAACAATTTGTACACCTTGTACTTCGCTTGAGTGTCTGTTTCTATTTTTTCTAAATAATATAACCACAGAAATCCACTTTTGCAGCATGGAAATTCTGAGTATTTATGACATAAATCGTATGAAAATAAGAATATTAATAGGTGTCTACTATACAAGGATGCTCACAGAAATAAAAGCCAACTCTGAGCACGATAAATATTTAGAGAGAGGAGGAAAATGCTGAAGTATTATTTGCATAATCTATAGACATATACATTGCTCTTAATTCAATAAATATAAATTTATGTTTATTAACGCATGACAAAGTGCATACTTTATTGATTAGTATAGTAGTGCCTAATAGTTACATGGCTTTCGATAGTGTAGCTAAATGGAAATGTATATAAATACAATCTCTCTTGAAGATAAAGTGCAAAAACAAGTACTGTACTTGGACAATTTTTCATTCTACAATATTCATTTAAAAAAAGGAAGCAAGACGAAATGAAATGAAAGCTGATTTAAATGCACAAAGTCCGTTTCCAGTCGCATCTCACCTGCTGCACGCGGAGGGAAATGTAAAAGACAGAAAGAAACCACCCGCTGGGGCTTTCTCTGCACACCGTTCTTCCCTCTCTCTCCAAGGGAACTAAACATTTGCTTTTGTCCAAAGCCAAGGGCTAACGAGAGCTAGTAACAGCCAACAAAGTTGAAACAAAAATTTTTGCCACACCTGCACATCCTTGGTGCTCGGTATGGGACCATGGGTTGCTTGGGTCCACACTGCTGACGACCAATGGTCTCTTAGCAGCAAGAGAAGCAGTCTCTGGACTTCACTGCTTTTTGCATTTTTATGGGTGCCCTCGTGGGCGTGATCGACCACTACCACCTGAGAAAAAACCTGCGAAGCTCAAGAAACAGCAATCCTAGCCCTAAAAGGTCAAGAAAGCGCTTTCAGGCCCCAAACGCTGAAGCTGTACCCCAGAACAGAAGTCAGTGCCTCCCTCGCCACCGCCAACAGCCCCCGGAGCCCCGGAGCCCCGACTTCTCGGCCGCGCATGCGCCGCGGAGGGCCGGGCTGGGCGTGGGAGCCGCGCGGGCAGAGCACACACAGTACCGGCTTGTCCATGGCGTTCCGCGGGGACTCGCTGCTCGGTGCCCGCGGCGGGGCTGGTGCAGGGACTTCCCTGCCGCCGCCTGTGTCGCTCCCTGCCCGCGGCTGCTCCCCGGAGTCCGCTTGGGCAGCGCACGGTCCGGCTGGTTGGGTTGTTTGCTGCTCCTGTGGTTGCCATGGCGACGGGCGATGCTCCGCCCGGACCCGGCTCCCGCCCCTCGCTCCGCGGGGCGCTCCCGGGCTCCGGGCTCCGGGCACCTGCAGGGCAACCCGTTCCACCCGGCCTGGGACAGGGACGTCCAGAGCTTTCAGCCCGCCTCGGATCCCCAGGCGCCATTTCCTGACTGTTTCTCACCAAGATTCTGTTAGGTCTCAGCTGATTGTCATTTGCAGCTAAGTCCACGTATTTGGAATTTGCTTGAATGAGGAATTTTGACGGTTTCGAGCCTTAGGAGAAAAAAAATAATTCAAAATGAAATTGAGAAGATTTCAACTTTAATTCGCACATCTTCTGCAATATTAGTCTCCGATTATAAATATTAGATTCTTCTCAACTGCAGCCATGTCAGTTACCTTCACAGCTATTTCTTAAACGTCAATAGAAATTTTTAACCTTGAGTTTTAACCTAAAGGTGATAGAGATAATTTCTTAAATATTCTATGTCCATCAGAATAATACCTGCATTAGCATGTGTGAATTCCGAGGAGCTGTGCCTTAAAGGACTTTCCAAAGGAATTTGAATAGAAATATTTCCTATCTGCAAAATCTCCTCTCATCTGGGCCAGCACTGTCCAGTAGAAATAGAACATGCCACACATGTAAAAGTTTATATTTTCTAGGAGACATGTTTTAAAAAGTAAAAGAAACAGTAATTTTAATAATGTTTCAACTTATGAATTTGTTAATGAATAAATTCATTAACCTATTTCATCCAAAGTATTATTTCAATATGCTACCAATATAAGAAATTATTCAGCAGATATTTTACATTTTTGGTCACACTCAGTCCTCGAAATATGGATGTGTATTTTATACTTACAGCACTTCTCAATTTGGACTAGCCACATTTCCAGAGCTCAGTAGCCAATGTGGCTGGTGGCTACTGTATGAGACAGAGAAGGTCTACTAGACTATACACCCTGGGGAGACCAGCCCCAAATCTCCATAAGGAGGAGAGGTTGCATCTGCTCTTAAGGCCTGCTACAACTCATGAACAGTTATTACAATTCTAACCAGAGGCGGTAAAAAAATCCTTAAGTGGCAAAAACACTCTTCGGAACCTAAGAAAATTAGAAATGGTATTTTAACTGTCAGCCTTTGTAGGTAACTTCGCCTACAAAGGACATCTGACACATGATACCTCCCATGTTAGCCGAAAGAGAATGTTGGCCTGGGACTCAAGGTAGCTGGGTTCCACACATCCCTGCTGTGTCCGGGACCAAACAGTGTCATCATCCTGCCTCCCTCTTTAAAATATCATCAGAGTTACTTGTATACCCTAATAATCACCTTAGAAGATTTTAGAACCAGGTCCTCAAGAAAAAAGTTATTGTTTTAATAGAGAAAGGCAAAAACTCAGCATGGTCAACGAAAGCAGCTCCCAGAGGAAAGACTGCCATGCAGGGTGGGTCTGAGAAGGGGAGATGAAAGGCAACATTTTTCTAGGTGATTTTGTGCATTAACTCATTTTGTCTTAAAACACACTCTTAACTTGGCCATTATCGTTATTGTTCCTATTACAGAGGAGACACAGAGAGAGATGAAATGGCTTGCCCAAGACTACGTAAGCAGAAGAGTAGAAAGCTTGTGAGCCCCGGCAATGTGGCTGCACCTGGTGCCTGGCCTCTAGGCTCTGTTGAGAAGATAGAATGTTCTGGGGGGAGGAGGTGGCTCTAGCGAGAGGCACTTTCAGGAATGATGGCACACCGACACAGATCTGGTTGATTTCAGAGACCAGAGCTACGCCTAGGCTAATATAGTCTTTTGTAGTTCCCTGACCTGTGCCATCTTAGGCAAAATTGTGACCTAGACATTTTTGTCTTTGATGTTCCCTTCCTGCTAAAAATCCTTTGTTCCCAAGGGATGTATGTTGTTCAAGATCCTGAAGCTAAAGCAGGCTTTCTTGGGTCTGGCCTGGGTCCCAGAGCTTCCTAGCCACGCTGGTCTACCATCTATAATTCACATCTCATTGTTTCTTGGCTTTTTGGCTAAGATCAAGTGTAGTATCTATTCTTATAAGTTTAATACTTAACATCACCCTTGCCCTGGGCGCTACTCACGAAAGACACCCTTTTGGCTTCCCTATTAATATTATGGATTAATTTCTGCAGTGAGAAATTTTGGGGCAGAATAAGATAGCTGGCTCAGCTGGCTCTCATATCCTTCCCACAGCCATACTCCTAAACTTGACCTTCTGGAGATGGAGTCAGCTCTGTGATAGGACCCCTGAGTGAGATGATGGACTGGTGGGGAAGACACTTGAGTTGGAGGAGCTTGTATGCTCCTTAGGTCTTGCCTGCCCTGACCATGGCAGAAGTGATCTCACCATTGATGGAATTAGACTAACCTGCTTCAGAAAATAATTCAATTTCTTTCTTTTCCTAAAAATTGTAGAGTAAACCTCAGTCTAAAACCCCCAACTAAACTGGTCTATTATCAAGAGATTTACTCTTGGTCCCTCCATTGCCCAGCACACAGTAGGTGCTCAAAAACCAGCTCTTGAATCTAAGCCTACGTGAATGAACACAGAGTGATTTATTCTTGTCCATCCACGTAGTATCATAGGCATCAAGACAAATGATACATACAGTTTTACATACAGTTGTAAAATTTTGGATCTGAGAATGACTAGTTTATGATTTCATTTCATAGAAACAATTATCATTTTATAGAAGAGAAAACAAAGACTCACTAGGGACCACATAGCTATTTATTGACTGAAGCAGGACCGGAAACCAAGTCGCCTTTTTGTGCTGTGTTTTAATACATTTCAATGTTAAAAATCACACTTTTCTTCTCTAGGCCTGATTTTCAGGATCACAAAGCTTTGCAGTGCTCGGTCCCCTTCCTGGTGTTCCATGATTTGTCTTTTTTTGCCCTCGCCACTATCAAATAATAGTAACTTCTTCCTATTTTACCAGAAAATGGAAAAAGAGACAGAGATTACTCAATAGAATTTTATTAACTGTTTAACCTCCATAATTTGAAAGGGAAATTTTTATTGCCTGTCATAAACTGTGGGCTAGCAAGCACCAACATAAAATGAAGGAATTATCAGCTCGTGAATCAAAATTCATATTATAAAACGTGGCAATGGTAGAATTCACTGTTGGTTGGCTAACATACCTGTATTTCAATCTCATTCTCCTCTGCCTCTGCCACAGAGACAGGAAGTTCTAAGTATTTCCCAGCCTCCCTTGCAGCTATGGGTGCCCTTGTGCCTTAGTTCTGGCTAATGAACCATAAATGGCAGTCTACTAGCGTGGCTGGGAATGCTTTTGCTTTTCTGTTGAAAGAGACAGATCCAGCTGTCCCTTTTTCCAGCTGGAATATGGCCATGGTGTGTGGAACTGTTGCAGTCAGCCACATTATAACCATGAGGGCAAAGCCATTTAAATGACTGAAGTGATAACTTTGATATCTTTGTGTCTCTGAACCAACAATAGCCAAGTGCCTCTTCTTATTATGTGGAGAAATTAAACCTCTATTTGTTTAAAGCATTGTCAATTATGTTTCCTGTTACTCAAAACTGAAAGTATTCCTAAGTGATACAGCAACTGACAGCCATTCTTAGATATTTCTGTGGATTGATTTTATTTTACAAACGTAAGAGTTATAAGTTGTAAAACTAGCATTAAGTTTCACCACCGTCCCAGCCTCAGGGGAGGAGGGGTGGCGCATGTTAAACAATCAGTGAATAAAATCTCAAATTGGTTTTGGTCAGGTCCACCCAAGTACAGATGCCAGATGGGTGACATCTCTTCCCCTCCATGACTGCCTCCAGCTCCCTGGGTGTCCAGAATCCCACTCTCTGTTTTGGAGGTAGGGAATAAGAGGGATTACGGGTGACCCCATAAGCATCCCTAAAGCAGGGATGTCTACCCTATATTAATAAGATGAGCTGGGCAAAGGCTCCAGGCACAGGCAGGTGTCAGTGCTGTGGGAGATGAGCAAATGCCCAGCAGTGGGTCTTCCCTAGGATGCTTTTGCCTGATGGTGCTGAGAGAGGCTGCAGGCACAGCTCCTCTCATTCTCAGATGCTCCCCGAAGGATCCATGGGGTTGACTGTGGACAGCACTCACTCATTGCAGGTGCCCTTTTCCTGCTGGTCATTGTGGTCCATGGGGCCCCTAAGCACCATCCTCAGGTCCCTCCTGCTACTTGGCTACTAACAACCAGGTGCTCCGTGACAGTGCTCCATGGCATCTAGGTTGCCACTGCCATGCTGGCTTATGCGGACAAGTGGTACCAAAGAGCATGGTAGTATACATTTGTCCTCTTTGGCTGAACACCATCCAAATGGCCTTCCTGTATTTGGAGAATTTCCCACCAAGCAGAGTCCTCTAACCCCTATAGAAAGTAAAAATACCAGATGTTTTCCCAGGTACGCTTACATCATCATGTGACGCAGGCATGACCGATTAAATAAGTGCACCCACCTTGGACTTGAATCAGGAGCTAGCAATCCAAAAACATGGGACAGTAGAGAGTACCTTCTGGCAGAGGATGGCAGTAGCAACAATGGCACTGAGTTCCCAAGAGCAGTCATGGCAACAGTAGCCTCCAAAATAGTGTATCCAGGAGCCATGGGTGTAGCAACGTCCTCACCAGACTGGTTTCACGGCAGGATGTCTGACTGGGCTCCCGGTTGCATCTGAAATATCCTCCTGGCCACCGTTTTCCCAGCCTCGCTGTTCAACTTTCTCGGCTATTCTGAGCTGCCCAATATCCTTTTAATACATTCTTTATTTTGTTGTTTTTGCTTCAACAGCGGTGCTCCATCTCCATTGCTCGCAATTCTGAATCCCGATTGATGCGGCCTCACGTTCGATACTACCCCATCCAGCACTAACACGAGGCTGGTGTGTATGTAATGCACTTCACAAAGGTTTGGGAATATTAATTAATGGAAGGAATTATGAAACAGGGGAAGGAGAAATGTAAAGTAGCATAGTAAACATAACCTTCTCAGATTTGGGGAGCAAATTTTTGAAAGTTTCAACTCTTCCAAGGGACTTTCTTTGTAGGGAGGAGGCGGATGGTTTGCTAATTCCTAGCCCTGCTTATCAGTTGCAAATGCACATTATTACTCAGGGTTCTACCAGAGAAATAGAAACTGTAGGATATATGTATGTATACATATATGTGGGCACGCATACACACATACACATATATATGCAAACTGTATATGTTATATATATAAAGAGATCTATTTCAAGGAATTGGCTTACACGATTGTGGAGGTTGGCAAGTTCGAAATCTGTAAAGCAGGCTGGAAACTTAGGCAGAAACTGAAGCTGCAGCCCACGGGCAAAATTTCTTCTTCCTCGGGAAACCTCAGCCTTGTTCTTAAGGCCTTTCAGTAATCACTAACTGCTTGCAACGAGTGGATACAAAATGAATATAAGAGAGATATATTTTGACGTGCCATTATTTGCAAAATTTTAGGGATTAAAATACTTTTAAAATGAAAAATTAGACTCCACCAAAAATAAAATCTTACGACCTAGAAAGCTAAGCACGCAGGATGAATCCTTTTTTGTCTGAGAAAACATAAAAGTGCCACAGAAGGATTAAACAAAAAAGGAACCTACCAAAGTGAAAATCCAAAAGGCTTTTCTACTGTACTTTATACTTGTAGAATCATGATTTACCAAAATATTTCTATGTAAAATAGAGACAGTATTACCAACAAAACTTACTGAGGTATCCAAACCTTGGTATCTAATAGTAAAATTTAACCAGCAATTTTGGGTGTGCAATTACAGTGTTAAATGTTAGCATGAAACATGCACAGTAAAATTACATTTATGTTTTGCCAAGGTGCAATGTTCTAATAAAAATAATAAAGCTTCATAAAATGAATTTACTATTTTATGAAAACAATATTTTCCACCTATATTTGAATATAGCCAATTCATTACTTAAATGCTTGGAAACAATTCATAATGAAAAATAAAAATGGTATAAATGTATGAAGAGTTCCTTGTACTATAAGTTGCCTTTATATTGTATATTTTAGTTTGGATCTTTAAGGTATGGCTTCAGATTATCAAAAACAAATGAAACAATCTATCCAAGAAACACCTGCTTTTTGGCACTTGAATGATCTTAATAATAGTTTTTAATATTGAAATGTTAAAGCAAGTTCTCAGCCAAATTGAAAAGAGCATGTGTCAAAGTTTTGTTCCAAATCCTCCACAAGAGAAGCAGCAGCCAATTCAAAGATGTCCCTTCTGTTAGAGGTATTTATAGAAAAAAAGAAGCTGCCATTAAAAAAAATTTTCCAAACTTGGAAATAAGAAAGAAGGAAGCTTGTGTGACTTTTCAGTCTTAGAGTGGAGCATTAATAACTGGCTCACCCAAAGATTATTGAATTCTTTAGGAGAATGCACCTCTGTTTGAGTGTTGTTGATTAGAGTGCAGACTCTGGGAAGTTACAGGTTAACTCATAGATTTCTGTTCAGTAAAAATGAAAATGATTTCTGTCTGAGAGAAAAGATAATCACAAAAGTTACCATTTTAGTGTCATGAAGGACGCTAGCCAGTTTGATATCTAACTTTGCATTCTTTCATTGATGATAAATAATGCAGAATTTCCTGTAAGTCTTAAAACAGATGGATCTCTAATTAATGAGTTAAAAAAAAAATCTTGACATGTGCTGTTTTACATTTATATAGGAATCATGGTTTTAAATTTTTTAAATATACTTTGACATTATGCAGTATAAAATATGCTTGGTAACATCAGACTCCTCAAAAGGCACATGGTCAGTTGAGTGGGTAGGTAAGTACATAACTTTTCCAGCAGGATTTCTTTAACTCCTTCAAGTGTATCAGAAAACTGCTCAGAAATGCTAATTACTTCCAAAAAAGAGTTATAAATTATGACTGCAAAAAATTTCTATACCAGACCTTGTTTGGGACAGTTTTCTTTCTCAGTTGCCATTTTGAATTTGGAAAACATTATGTGTACCGTCTACCATCAATTGACAGAAATAACCATAGAATTACACTCTATCACAGGATTATACTGGGGGAGGTACATCAGGAAGAAAATATGCCAGAGAATTCCTAAAATTGGGCACTTAAAAAAATGTCTCCTGCCAATAAAGAGGAGACTTTGTCACATGCCTCTACATCCTTCGTGGTCTATATTCTCCTTTCTGAAAATGCAAGCCAGAAAGGGAAAGTGAATTTCAAAACGCCTCATCTTTGTGAAGCTACTTTGATGAAAAGTAACAGAAACCCATTCAAACTGGCTGGAGGAAAGAGCACAAGGTACAGGGAAGATGCAGGATTATAGCAAGGAAGGCAAGGAGGAATGGTCTTAAGGCAGGACAGAAGCCTCCAACTCCTTGGTCCCCCCCACCATCCCTGCATGACCTGCTCCTAACCCCTGCCTCTCTCTGCACAACTCTCTCTGCGAGCTTTAGCTTCCCCATGTGAACAGCTTAAGGTTGCTGCCCAGTGACATCCAAGTTCACAAATCATTCAAGCGCCCAGAAGAGATGGATAGGCAAGTGTGTCTTAACTCCAGTTCCTGGAGGGTAAATCTTGGATCCAGCATTCACCTTGGTTTAATCAGCTCTGACCAGTGAAACCAGCAACACAAAGGGACCCACCCCTGCAGGAGGGAGGAAGCTGTCAGAGAAGGAAGGGCATGAAATAGGCAGACACACAATAATATGAGACCTTGGTTCCCTCAGTCTGCTGTAACAAAAGACCATAGACTGGGTGGCTTACTTGTAGGCTGCAAGTCCAAGATCAGGGTGCCAACGTGGTAGGTTTCTGTTGAGGGCTCTCTTCTTGGCTTGCAGACGGCCACCTCCTCACTGTGTCTTCACATGGCCTTTCTCAGTACAAGTGCCTGTAAAGGAATCACTCTCTTTCCCTCTCTCTCTCTCTTTCTCTCTCTCTCTCTCTCTCTCACTCCCTGCCATCCTCTTCTTATAAGGCCACCACTCCTACAAAATTAGGAACCTACCTTATGACTTCATTTAAGTTTAATTACCTCCTAAAAGCCCTATCTCTGAACACAGTCATGTTGGGGGTTAGGGCTTCAACAGATGGATTTGGGGGGGCACAATTCAGTCCATAGCAGGTGTCTGCTTCAAGCTAAAAGGAATCACTTCTAGGATGCAGAAACTTTCTTCCCACTCTTTCAACCTGCACTTCATGCCATAATTTTTCATTCATTTCTTCATTCATTCATCAATTGAACAGTGCCAGACACTATACTAGGGGGAAAAGCTGAATGGAACACTCCCTGTCCTTACGAATCTCTTTGGCTAGAGAGATGGTGAGATCTATAAATACCAAAGAAACAGTGCAACACTATCTGCATTTACAGGGGGTATGTACAGAGGTTTCTGAGTGCACAGAGAAAGAGGACACTGAATGTGCCAGGGACGCAAGGAAGACCTGACCTAGGCAGCCTTTGCGTGGGTCCCAACCCTGAGTGAGAACTACCTTTCGCTTTACATTTGTTTAGTCTCCTTAATACGTTTTTGTTATCATGAGATTTTAGGTAAATTATGAAACCTCTCTTTCCAGGTTGTTAAAACAGGGGTGATTTCTATTTGAAATCTATACTCCTCAAAGTCTTTTACTGTCAATGAAGAGCATTTGTAAAGTCCACTAAATTCCTTGAATGAGTGAAGAAATTTTCTGTTCAAGGAATATATTTGATCTCCTTAATGGCCAACCATACTAAACCTTCCATTTTCTCCAAAATCAATTCCCTAGTGGGTCCATCAGCTCAGGACTGATAGACAATCAAACTTCCATCACCTTCCTTATCCACACTATTCTTAGATTAAGATAATCAAGGTCAGTTTGGATACAAATTTTTTTTAAAAGTAATTTAATTACAAAGCTAGATTTTAAGAGAAAGACTTAAGCAGTATATAAAGATTTAAATAAAATTAATGTTACTTTAATATAATTTTTAAAACTTGAATGAATCTCAACTTATGCCGCTTGCCATTACTGCTATTGAACAACCACTGTTCATTGTCTTGGGTTTTGCTCACCAGGCAAGAATGGTGTGACAAGGCCTTAGAGAAACCCTTTCTTTCTGGGGTGACCCTACAAATCCCCTGTTTTCAGGTGAATGCTGGGACAGACCACCTCAAGACTCTGGATGTACAAAGTCGCATAATTTAGACTCCACAATACTCGCCATTTGTGATAACACAAAAAGTGGGCTCAGTGTGTCTTTTTGCTATTTGTAAGGAAGGAATTTGCTAAGTAAATGAATGGTGTATACAAAATTTATTTGAAGGGAAAAAATTTAGCCTGTTGAATCCTCCTGTAAGTAATTACCTTTGTCAAATATTTGTAGGCACTCTAGAGAACTATGTATTCATAAATCATTGATAAGTTAATTGGAAAGCATTCTTATGTATTCATCAAATCCAGTACCCTGAGGACCCCTGCTAAGTAATGCTTTGCTATCTTGGGCCTAATTTCTGTGGATATTTAAAAGTAATGAACACTGTACTTTTTTTTTAATATGCTGAATTTCATTTATTTGTCTGAATTACTGAGAAATGCAGATATATACATATGTGTGTGTAAATATTTGAAAATCCCTTTCAGTTTTCCTTATCTGAATTGCCCTCCCCTCTCCCCTGCAATTTGATGGAAATGAGGGTTAGGTGCCTCCCATGGCTGACCAGCCCAGGTAACTCCTAGTTTACCTTTGGGACAGTTCTGAGAAAGTTAAACCCAAGCAGGCAAGACCTGCTGGCCTTCCAGGAGGCCCAGTCACACAGATTGCTCTCTCAGTCTGAGCTGCTTGGAAAGGGGGGACAGGTCATACAAACCCTAAGTAATACATTCAACTCGATCCATTTCACCCTAACTACATCTTTTTGTTTTATTTTTTATTATTTATTTAATTTTTATTCTTTGATGTCATAAGTAAAGACAGCCCCAGGGCCGGATGCGATGGCTCACGCCTGTAATCCTAGCACTCTGGGAGGCCGAGGTGGGCGGATCATTTGAGCTCAGGAGTTCGAGACCAGCCTGAGCAAGAGCAAGACCCCATCTCTACCAAAAATAGAAAGAAATTAATTGGACAGCTAAAAATATATAGAAAAAATTAGCCGGGCATGGTGGCCATGCCTGTAGTCCCAGCTAC